>JADGJK010000341.1:0-20611 GCA_027600645.1 Nowakowskiella sp. JEL0407
TAACAACATTTACTTAAAAAAATTTTAAAAAATTTCAACATAAACTGTCGTTTTATACTTTTCCAACAAAAAAAAAAAAAATCAAATCCAAAAAAAAAAAAAAAAAGATCTCTCGAAAAGAACGATAATCTACACCGAAAATTTCTCTTCAGGCTGCTCCTCCAGTGATCGACTCCTTTCGCAGATATTAATATAATCAAATCGATTGATGAGATATATTAATAAGAAATAAAATCAAAGCTTTTAGAAATTTAATACATAATTAGGCCAATAATTTCGCATTATCACTATGAGATGGTGAAAGTTGTTCTTTTCGTAGTCGATCACGGAGCTTGTGGAAAGCAGTGACAATCAAAAACATAAAAATTCCGATAACAGGTGTCCCAAATACCAAAACGAACCAATACTTGTAAGTAGGATCGAAGAAAAAGTAGGGATAGAATCCATGTGGTCTATCAAATTATAAAAGTTTTACAATCGAAAAACTTTTCAAGTTCAACAACTTACCCGAAATCACCGAGTGGGGAAATTACGACATGCATCAAGTATGCCCATGGTACATACAACAGAGCGACTCCAAACATTAGTGGCCACTGCGAGAGGAATATCAAGAACCGGCCAAGGATGATTTCCATTAATATGAAGAAAAGATTGATCGCGTGGAGATTAATCGTGACGAACCATTGCCCAGGAGACCTCTCCTTTTGCAGACCAAATAATAATGTCCAATAAACTAAGGATATCACTATGGAAACGCACGTTAGCTAAATAGTTTTACAATTGGTTGATTTTAAATTCTTCACACGCACTCCATCCAAATGTTATCATGCATCCGTATATAGCAATTACTACCATATGCGATGCTTTCCATTTATACTGTATAAATCGTTTGTTACGAATGTAGTAGAATGTATGATAGGCGGAAATCTGGCAAGTTGAAGATTTAGTCAATCATGCTTTCAACGACAATAAATACAACCATGTAGTATATTGTTATGCCAGACCAGCTCAAATATGATAATTCAGCGAAATAGAATAACCAGAAACCTCCGGCGATGTTTATGAAACCTTCCACAGTAACAACTGCACGAAAGATAACGCACTTTGGTTATTGAATTAAAAATATTTCAAAGAAAGCGCGCTCACCAAGACCATAGATCACTGCGAAAAGCCGGAATGCAAGTAAGTATGGGGGAGACAGTATGGTAGAGGTCGATATTCTTTCACCGTACAGGGGGAATGTTTCCGAATGAAAATTTGCAATAGTTTTCCACCAAATCGTGTTCTTTTCTTCCGTCATTTTTTGTGCGCTTGTTTTTTTCAAAAGAAGTGTGGGATAAGTTCGAGTTGAGTTCCTTTTATCCCAAGGAGGCTTGGTGCGCACTGTTTCACAAACTTTCCAGCCAACACAGTCGGTATCAATTTGGCAATTGTATTTGATACTTTACTGATACGTGGTATTTTCTAGTACTATTTCGTAGCAATTTGTGTTTTGGAACGGTTCAGAGCAGCTGGAACAATAAGACGACTTCTAGAATTCCGTTTTTTAATTAATTTATTATTTTATTCTTGGTCAAGCGAAAAGAAGAAAGAGTAAAGGATGGCATAATTGACGTCACAAATTTGAAAAGTAACTGCACGCTTTATCTCCTTAGCAACGTTTTGTGTAAATTGGAAATTTCTGGAGGTGACTCGAATATTTCTTCAAATTCATTCATCGAAGCTCAATCACAATCGCTTTCTTACTTGCGAAGGTTTCGACTAGCTGGGCTCTGTTCGAGAATTGTGAAATTGCAAGAGACAATTTGAACTTGAATTAATGTCGTTATGCATGCTGAGAGCGAAAACGTAATCGGAATATGCGAAATAGGCTGTCGAATTTTTTGAGAGATTTTTTTGAACACCTTATGAACGTTGAATCGCGATAAGATTTTCAGAGAAGTTCATTTTATTGAGACTTGAGTTCGAGTATCGATATATTTTGTAGATATTTTGTTAATTTTATATTAAGTGTATCGCTATAACAAATTTCTGCTTTATTGAACGCAAACGTTGCTTAATCGTCTCCATTTCCAGTCCGTTTAACGTTTGCAACTTTATTATGTCGACGTCATTGCTAGCGGAATAATAGAATTTCAATTAAAGTTCGGATATCATCATCGTCAAGTTGGCTGACGTCAATCATTCCAAAAACCAATATAATCGGAAGGATTAAGTCTTTGGATCATTTCTTTTTCGTTTTCAATTTTTCAAATGCCCACAACTGACGAGTATCTACCCAGCAGACCGGTAAACTACATTTTATTTACCTAAAGCATGTTTCTGATAATTATTTTCTTTAAAGATGATCCCCACTTCGTCCATCCAAGGTTCTGGAGGGGGAAGAAAAGATAAAGGCCCGATCTCAAGAGACATTCCACTTCCTCGTATTCCGGGATACGTATATCAACCACCTGCCGCGGAGTACATTACGGCGCCAAGTACGCCTCGAGCAAAAGGCATCGCTCACGAGCGTTTTAAAACTCATTTAAACATCGTCTCCGTCTTTCGCGCTCTTCTTGACGGTAAACTACCAACGAACGATCAAATGCTGACTGGAATAGACCAGTTTCTTAATTCGGACTCTGTGGCGACACGTCGAACCAATCTCTCGGTGGAAGGACAAATGGTTTTAGCCGATTTCGAAGCTCTTATTGAAACTATCGCTCGAGTATTGGTTGAGAAGAATAGCGATATGAACATTCAGAAGTTTATTCATCATTCTCGTATTGCCGCTATGAACGCGACCAGTGAAATCAAGCAAACTTCTGGACCACCTGTCGATACTGCTGAAAGTATTATATTTTTTTTTGTAAATTTTTTTAAAAACATCAATATTAACTTTTTTTTTGGCTTCCAAAGCGTTAAAAAAAGGAATGACGCTTATGCGACTTTTGGTTACAAACGAGGAGTTCCGCGAAACCTTCTTCTCGTTGATAGATTTGTTTCAAGATATGGCAGGTGCATATGCAACCGAAGGAGGTGGTTACCTCCAAGAGAGACCGCTTACCAAAATACTCCGCGCTGCTTCCGATTCTTCGAAGAAAAGTAGCAAGAAGAAGGCTGGAAAATCAACTGAATCGAGTGAATACCAAACCGATGATGATACGAGTGATTGGCCGACTGAATATCCCAAGAAAGAAAAGATAATTGAAAGAAATACTGGATTGAAGGTTCAGATTCCTCGAAGACGATCGGCAGACTACGGGTATCGCACAAAAGTTTCCATTTTGGAAAATGTAATTCTTACTATCATTTTAGTGAAATACCATCGATAAACGTGCAAAGTGCGGGTTCCGAAGCGTCTGATGTTACTCGGTTCGGCAAGTTTATCGGCGAAAGCGCGGACGACGTTTCAAGAAGGTTATCCACTTCCTCATCCGTCTCATTCAACGAACGTGAAGAGCATTTTCCCGCTCCTCTGGGTACAATTTACGAGAATGAAGACGAATCCGAAACTCGCTTTGGGAGAAAGGATACGACTACTACTACCGCTTCCACAGTAAAGGACGAAGACATTGAAAGACTCAAAGCCGGTCAAGAAAAGATTTTGCAGTCCGTTCGCGGTCGCAAGGAGGAGGGTTATAAAAAACAAGGACGCGAAACTACGGCGACCGGCGGAGTGTTTGGAAGAATTAAATCGATTGCTGATAATCACTGGACGGATGAGAAGAAGGAAGAAATGGCCGACCGTTTGAAACAAATTATGATGCAATTGCAGAAAAACGAGGATTATCAGGACGCCATCGAGTACTTTATCAGTTTGGGTGAACGGATTCGAAGATACTTTATTTCGGAGGTGACTGCCGTTCATGGATCCAAATCGAGAGCTCAAGCACGAACCAACTTTCAACTTGCGGCTGATGAATTGAAGGTCAGCTGAGTATTTTCTATTTTGCATATAAAATTTTTCAATTTTGATGATAATTTAGATTATATTTTCCAACTTCGCCGGAGGAAAGTCGGTCGAACCCCTTTTGGGAGCGTTGAGAGTGTTTTATGAAAACTTTTCAAAGGATCGTCGACTTCACCATTTGATGACGGACGTTAAACTATTTCTTTTGCAATCACTTCGGGACCCCAATTTCCTTGAACGAGCAGATTACCGCGACGACGCACAGACTTTGATGAACAGATCCAAAGATATCTTGAACGAGAAATATCAAACTGAAACCTCCGATGTCGTCAATGAATTTCAAACTTTAATCACCGCGTTTCGTTCCGACCGCTTGACCAGAAAATTGGCTGCTGACTCGTCGGCCGTTACGAAAGGATTGTTTATGAACTCGTTGGTGCTTAATTTCTTCTCTTTGCATTTTGCTTACTATTTACTTAGGCGTGGTCAACCAACAATTAAGACTTCGCTTTTGAACGACGTTGCGAATGTCGGAATCCCGTTGTTGTTTGAGCAAATCAAGTATATTCCAATCCCGCGAATCGAGCATCGAGATGAGAATCTTCATTTGATATTTGATGATGTTGTGTTGACTTCCGAGAACACAATTCCGAACCTTTTGGAAATGAAGTTGGAACATACGACTGTTGTTGGTCTTCGAAAAGTGCTACCGAGTGTTATGGGAACTTCAGTTCGACTTGGATTGTAAGTTCTACTATTTTTATATTTCTTCTGTTGTTTAAACCGAATTTTGTTTACGAAAAGGTATCAAATTCATTGTGATATTCGTGATGTTCCATTCTATATCAAAAAGCGAGGATTTCCTGGAGTTGAGGATTACGGTGTGTTGGATTTATTGGTTAGCGGACAAGGAATTACTGTTATTGCGGATATCGGTATCGATAACTACTCGTCAACTCAAACTCTTATTCCGAGAATTCAATGCCACATCGATCAGTTGCAAATTAACCCGCACCACACTCAACACGAGTAAGACTAATTAGAAAGCACCAATGTATTAGAATTGTATTTATTCATTATTTTATGTTTAAAAAGCGCAATCTACAAGTCGCTCCTCCCGACGATAAACAAAATCGCGAAAGTTCAAATCGCCAGATCACTGGAAAACGCCCTTTACGATCAAGTGATGCAGTTCGATGCCATGCTCACGAAATACAAGCGAAACTCGAGATTATTTGCTGGGAAAACGGCCGGGCAAGGATTACGTCAATTGGGGAGATATCGTCGTCGAGGACCGATGGGAATTTTGGATGCGACCAGAGACTTGGTATCAAGACGCAAGGTGAAATCCCGATCTAAGAGAGAGCAGGATGAAGAGGCAGAGGCTGGAGCACCAGGAGGAAGTTCGAGAACTCGTAGCGCTTGGATGAGCAATGCATTTGATATTTGAAAGAGAGTGTTTGTTGGTGACTTTGGTTTTTGTAAATAAATTTTAAAATACGTTTCTGTAAAAAAATTATATTTTGCATTCAATTAACAATATCTGGGTTGGTAAAATTATCTAATAATCAACGAAGGAAGTAAAAAGAGAATCACAACAAAAGGAAAAAAGAAAAATAAAACTGCAAAAGGAAAAAAAAATAATATGAAAACCGGCCGAAAAATTAAAGGAAAAAAAAACATCTCTAAAACAACTCATCTCCATCCATGCTGTCCTTGTCCAGGAAATTCAATTGGCGGAGGTGCTAATTCCTCTCCATCCGTAATAGTTTGTAATGTGTTCACGCTCAAAGTAGTTCTGTGCGGTAAATTGCTTGATGCAGATTGGCCGTCGTTAAAGCCCGAATTTCTTCGCTGATTATGCAAATTATTGTTTGATGGGATGTTGTAATGATGTTGCCATTGTTGTTGAGAAGAAACAGATTGTGTTTGTGAAAATGAATTGTTCATGTAAGAGGTGGGTGAATGTGATTGACCACCGAACGGTAATTGTTGTTGCTGTTGTTGCTGCTGTTGCAAAAACAAAAGTTGGCGTGGATCATTCATATTATTCTGCGGGGAAATCGGTGGAGACAATGGACCGCTATTCGAGTAGACTGTTGGGGATAATGGAGAGTGCATCGTACCAGTCACACTACCATTTCTGCTTCGGAAATTGTTGTCGTTTGGACTCTGCGTAGTCAAACTACCGTTTCTGCTTCTAAAGCTTTCGTTTCGACCAAGTCCGTAACTATCGCTTCGAGCTAAGGTGTTGCTTTCCGAACGATTCAAAAGTTGACTGTCGCTTCGCCCTAAACTGTAGCTGTCTGTACGTGCGAGGGCGTAACTATCACTTCGTGAAAGGTTCGAAGCTTGGCTGCTTACACTATCATGACGACTTAAATTTGATTGTTGTGGTGGAACTGGAAGTGTTGGTTGGAGTTGATTTCGCCAAAATTCAGACGGAACGAGGGATCCCAATTGCAGCAACTCCGGTACAAATAATCCAATATTTGGTTGCGGTTTTTCGTTCGAATTATCGGCTATCTTCGCTGGCCCTCCTCCGATTAACGCGGCTACAGTCGCTCGGGCCCATGCTCTCCAGTTCTCTTCATAAACTCTTCTTGTTTTCGTAATGACTAAAGCGTGCGGTGTTCCTTCTTTGATTGTTTCTACTCGAACTTCACCAAGGAATTCTTGTGATGCTGCCGCAATTCCTCCAATCTGAGTTGAAGTTGCTGGTCCCTCTGAAACGTCTTGTCCATTGCCGTCGTTGACAGTCGTTGCAGTGCTCATCGTGGTGAAGTTGTTGCTGTTCGCATTGAAAGTGTTCGGACCAAGTGGAATGGTGTTGATGCCTTGACCAGAAGATACGATAACCGCTCGCTCCAATTCTCTTTGAAGATGTTCACGACGTCGATGTGGCAACGCATAACGAGCAGTCACCTGCGCTGAATGACGTAAAAACGCTTGCAACTGCTTGCAGTCTGTGCATCGACGAGAGCATCGGATTTGTCGATTAATTCTCCAATTCAAAGGTGGAATCATCGGATGGAATGGAATTGGAGGCGGTGGGTTAGGATGGTTTGGATCCCATTGCGACTGCTGCTGTAACGCCAGAAGGTAGGTACCAGTAGAACGGAGTAATGGGTGATTGATCAGTAATTCCACAGCGCCACGCACAAGTACAATAAAGCAAGCATCTGATACTGGTCCAGCGACAGGAATTGCCATGTTATCCCCTTCGTTTGATTCATTGGAATCTTCATCCTTCGCATTGGGTGGTTTTGGCATTGGAGTAGAAGCAGTCGGCGGAGGAGGATTCAAGTACGCCCTCAACGAGTAAATTGAGGGCACGATCGCAGTTGCAAGTGGATACTTCAAAGGTTTGATCAACACATCATCGTGAAGCCATTCCTTGAGTGTCTCTCGTTCTTTTAATCGATGAAGAATGACAAAAACAGCGTGAACGAACGATCCAAGGCGAGGAGGACAAGAAGAACCTTGTTTCGCGGCAGTAAGTGCAACTGGGAGATTGTTTCTTTCAACTGGAGCTGTTTTCACGGGATTCGGATCCTCCATGTCTTCAATCATCGACTTGACCATCAATTTACCCAAATCGCGCGCAATATCAAGAAGGGGATGCTTCTTTTGCTTTGTCTCCGAATCTATTGTTACTTCATCAAGTAGTGTAGAAATATCAAAGTAATAGTCGTCGAATTCGTCGTTGACGGAGTAAGCATTTGAAGTTGCAACTGAGCGTACGGACGAATTTCGCATGAGTTTATTTGTAGAAGGCGGAGGCGCTTGGTGAACCGGCAATGGAGGTAAAAATGGAGTACACAAACCGACAATCTCTTCCAAAAACTTTGTGACGTTCTCCACCATTCCTCTTCTTAGCGATCTTTGCACGGAAGTAGCCAGCATCATGTGTAAGCTTTCCCACCCGAACCTGCGAGTACCCTTCAAGAGCAAAGAAAGCAATTCGATAGATGGCAATCCAACGCTTCCGTTTTCGGGAAATTCGGCCAATGTCCGTTCATCACCATTACCACCCAACAACAATCGTGGAAGAACGTGAACAATAAACTTCTCGTAGAAATCCTTATCTCCAATTGCGATAAACGCTTCCAACAAAGGAATTTCAGCCCCCAATTCTGTACGCGGACAAGCAGCCAAGTGAGAAAGAATCGTCTCCACAACGATTTTGATTACTGGATCCAACGTGCTGGTACCCGGAGTGACCGATTCCAGTGGTGTTTCAGTGTTTGCCGTTCCTCCCGCACCTCTAAACGTCAGAATAACCTCCAAAAGTTTCGTTATGTCCGCGATTTTCCCCGCTTGAGATCTATTTTGGGCCAACAATAAGACAAGTCGTTTCAAGTTTTCGGGACCGAGCTTTTGAGAAACAAAACCACGTTCATCGAGTAAAATATTAATAAGTCGAGGACCTGGACAACCCTGCGAAACGGCAAATATCTTTGGCAACATCTGAACGGCAAATTTTCTTCGAATTACGTTGTCTTCAACATTACTGAAAGTTTCCATAATTTCGACCGTTTCAACTTCGGATGTGTCCGACGGTTGCTCACTCAGAGGCTTTTCTAGCTTAGATGGTAACGCAACAGAATCGGATATTTCCACGAGTTCGCGATTGAAACTCCAAACGTAACCCATCCTAATCGCGGCGAAGTTATTGACAACACACTCCGCAATATACTTGAATTTCGTCACTTGACCGTTTTCAGAGTCTGGCAAACTGCCTTCTTCGTACGTTCGAATAGCTTTCATTAAATGCTTTATATCCGCAAGTTTCCCACTTCTCGCCGTCGATTGCGCAAGTAAGACTAAAACTTTCTGAACAGTTTCAAATCCGAATCGAGAGACAACAGTGCCGTCCTTCTTCAACAAAGTATCTATGAAAGCGATTCCCGGGAAGCCACGAGGGCCATCGAATACACGAGGAAGGAACTCCGTGGCGAATCGATGGTCCAGCTCCAGATCTGACAGATATCCGAACCCATCCAAAAGTTCCAATAACTGTGATTCAAGAGTAATGGTTTCGTGCATTGATGACGGCGGTGGTGCTCTCGTAGCATCAAACAAAGCAACAATCCCATTCGCAACGGCTCTGAAGCACTTTTCAATCCTTAAAACAAGCGCTTTGTTCGCATCGGGTCGAGATTTTTCGGTGACGTACTTTTCTGATATTACTTTGGTCATCAAAACGGAAATTTCGAGATCACCGTGTCGAGCAGAACGCTTGGCCGTATCAACCATAAATTCGTGAATGCTCTCCCACCCATATGATGTTGTAGCGTCGATTGCCCTCTTTAATAGCTCAATTGTGAGATTCTGGGTATACGTAACTGAGTCTTACAAAAAATAAAATACAGTTATTATCGGAGCAATCACTAAATTTATCAAACATACTGTTTCTTGCATTCTCCAAAAGAATTGGAAGTATCCTCGCCAAAAATTGAGAGAACAATGACTTGTCATTCATTATCGAAAAAGTATCGAACAACAGCAAAACGGTTTTCTCATCAGCAAACGAGTCGGAAGAGCTTGATAGCGCCGCATCTTTCAATTTAATTTCAATCTCGTCAACGCCTCCAACTCGAGGATTCGCAGCACCTTTTTTCGAAATGGAAAAGAAATCAAAAATTCCATGGGCGATGTCCAACGATCCAGTGGTCAGCACCCCAGAATTCTTCTCGATATCCGACGCAACTTGTTTGTTGAAGTACGTTACGAGTTTGGGAAAATTTCGACGACACAAGATTCGATATGTTTCCTGCTTTCGCCATAAGATAATAGCTGCACGACGATAGATTCGGAGCATCGCAGTCTAAGAAGAATTAAAAATTTTGAAAATTCTGACAAATAACAATTAAAATACCCCTTCGTTCCATCCAGTTGGCTGGACAGTCTCATCATCACACCACTCTTTTTCCAACTCCAAAACAATATTTTCAGGTGACAAATCCGAAACATCAATCTCTACCACACCCAAATCCTGCATCGAAGTACTTCCATTCTCCCCAGCATTGTTTACCTTAATCCATCCGTCTAATGTCGCATCTCTAATTCGCTCACTTCCCATTTCAAATATATTGTTTCCATGATACCACTTGGAATGGGCATCTCCTCGCACTCGTAAAGTCACGTTGGCAATAAAAACGTCTAATCCCGTGTCATCACACATTCTGCGGAGAATCGTCTTCAAGTGAGGTTCCGATTGCACCGCATTCTTCGACAAGCTTGCTGGTGAAGATAATGGGTAAAGAACTTCAGACTGAAAGTTTTGAGAATGATCCAAATTGAGAACATTCGAAGGTGGAGGGATTACTTTCGAACCGCCAATTGAATCGTTTAATGACATTATGCTCGCAGCGCTTTGGTAAGAGCACTTCAAGACGTTAAACACTCGCCCTTTCGATGCGTAAATTGGCTGGGTCCACTTTTCAATCGCGTCAACCGTTCCTGCAACTATTATCGAGGATCCTTCTTCCTCACTCAATTTCGTAGCCCCAATCGAAGACATTGGATTCAACGCAGCCGGAGGACGAAACATCAAATTGTAAACCAAACATAACCGCACACCATCCGAAACCGGGCGGATAGTCACGGGGCACTCTTTCAGAAAAACCGCATAGTGAAAGCCATGGGCACTTCGTGGGGAAAAATCGAATACGTGTTCAACTTCTTTCTTAATGATACTTGGAGCTCGATGTCGTTGTAAACTTTGATTCAAAGGATCGGCGGCAGCAAATTCGTTCATCGCTTCGATATGCTCAACCACGACGATTTCTCCACTCTCGTATTTTGAGGGCAGTACAATTATCAAAGTTGCGAACGAGCCAATATCGTCATCCAAATCTTCTTCGATATCATCCTCTGACGTTGTCTGTGACGAATAAGAGGCCGGAACAGTGATTAATAATTTGCTGGGTTCAAGTACCAAGTTTCCATACGAATCCCCATCGTCGGACTTCACCAACCCGAATTTCTCTTTAATCGAATTCAGAAGTGGAGTCATCACCAAACTTTCCCATTCTGCGTTCCAAATTTGAAAGCTTTTGGATGGTAATTTGAAAGATTTGCTAGGTGATAATTGTTTTTGAGTTGTAAGAGTCGAATACGGAGAGAGTTTCTCGTTCAACTTCGTTGGTATAGCTTGAGTTATAAGTTGTTGTGTTTGAGCTGTGGATAAGGGGAGAGATATTGAGCCAATTTCGGAGACTTCAAGTCCCGGGAGACAACAGAATGACAGCGGCCCTCCGGTACAAACATCGTCCGATAATGCATTCGCTGCAGTAATTGGTGGCTGTATATGTTCTTTCTGTAAATTTTGAAAAGAAGGCTGAAGTTCTTGCGGGGCAGACGATAAAAGATCCCAATTTGAGTTTTGATTAGGGTCCATAATTACAGGTTATCTTTGTAGGAATAATTTAAGAGATGTAGATTGCAGTTGAGATACAATTAGGATTAGTAGTGAAATTGTCAAAGTGAAAATTAACGTACATTTAAGAAGGAAAAAAATTACAAATACGAAAGGAAAAACCGAAGAAGGAGGAAGTTGATATATTCTCAACTTTACAGTCTATATTATAGCGACGAATGCGTGAGATTTGAGATTAATTAATGAAATGGTATTCGAGAAACTCTTAAAGTTTTCCTGAATATTTCCCCCTTTTGTAACACAAAGTTAATCGTTTGGAACAGCTGATCCCTCTGCAGGAGTTTAACGACAACATGGAATTTCGAAATATGATTAATGATCTAATACAATTCTATGTTTATAATAGTCGTGAAAAGGGTATTAATCTCAACTACCGTCCTCTCCTACAACCGAACTGCTCAACGGCGCTTACGCCATGCTGACGTTAAAATTGTTTGTTAATTAATTTAATAAAGGTGCATTGTTGAAGAAATCAAAAAACTCGATACTGTGATAATGTGACAGTGCTGTCATTGGGAAACGTTAAATTTCACATCAATTGGCTTTGGCACTGACATCATTTCAGATTTTAATTTTGTCAGTGACTATCAGTATTCATGGCCGTATCTTCATCGAACGTAACCAGCAAGCGTTTGTTTGAATTTCACAACTTTGAAATAATTTTAATTTAAAGGTCAGCTTTGATTTGGCGAAATCGCACTTGCTTCAAAAGCTGGTATTGAGAATAACAGGCATGATAGCTTGAGATTCAAACGTTTACGCTTTTGCAGGGCAAAACTCAGGTTATGCTTCAAAATGTTATTGGAACCCATAAAGAAAGCGAGGGTGAACTGTTTGTTCTCAGCATGGAGGTAAATTTAATAAATGAATTTGAAATTCGCGATTTAAAAAGAAAAAATCATTATATTCAGGTTCAAGATCTGAATCAAGAGGTGGGACTCTTACCAGAGGGTGATAATCGATCGAAAGATTTAAAAGAAAACGTGGAAGAGCTTGTGAGTGTGATCTCCGTTATTAAGAGAAACAAAATTGATATTTTTTGCACAAAAAGGAAAGAATTGTGAAAAAACTGGAAGAATTTTGGGTAAGATTAGCGCTAACATGAGCAACCGCCATATTGAACTTTTGAATTCGCGACAAATCTTGGAAACATTTTCCAAACTGGCAAGTAAACTTTTGGAATGTTTTTATTTTGCTGTTTAATCTATCGTTCTATCTACAGACTGTGATTGAATTCGAAATTCCAAAAGCGATATATCCATCCGGTTTTATGCCAATTTCCTATCGCCTAAATTTATTAAATCCCTCTGATCCCACATTCCGACCTCGTCTGACGAAACTGAAGTTCATTTTGAAAGAAAAAGTAGAAATTGGTTCTGCAGTTGGAGTTGCAGAGTTTCCGTTAGGTATTTGGCAAGGTGAAGTGCTGCAAAGGTTGGGCTGGGGTTATTGGACGCCGGTAAGTGATTCAGTACATCTCAAACTTTGATTTAATCATGTTTAAAGGTATCGATCCCAACTCCGCAATGGGGATTCAATCTGTCTCAAACTTCGCAAGGGTTTACTCAGAATGGCATAAATCCTTCGGGTGTATACGAGAAGTTCAAGATCTCTCATAGCATTGTTTGCGTTGCTTCGTTTGATAGAGAAAATTTCGTTTCACGCGATTGCCCCATTCAAGTACTGCCTGTAACTGGATACCAACTTGGCGTTAATCCTCGACCCTCCTATCCGAACGCCATCATGGCCAACCAAACTTTTGGCTTGGGTTACCAGCATCCGGGATTGCTATTACCGAATGCTTTTATACCAGCTCGTCCACCTGTGTTTGGATATCAATATGGTTTTAATGGACTACCGTACTCGAATGCAATTCCCATAACCTACCAGAATCATGCGTATGGAAACCCAATTCTTTCGCCACCGATATCACCAATCTCACCATCACCTTATGCGCAGAGATCTATTAATTTTGCAAATGCGACGGATTCACCATTTCAGATGCGGCAGAGAGAACCCAGCGGTGGTGTTGATTACATGCGAGGCGGTGGAAGTGGGCAACAGGGAGTTGGAAATTACGATGAGGAATTGCGAAAAGCGATAGAAGAAAGTGAGCTGCAATTTGCGCTGGAAGAGAGTAAGAGATTGAATCAAGTCGAAGAAAAGAGGGAGTTTCGAATGCCTGAGCAATCCACCTCCAACCCCTTTGCAGATCCAGTTTAGTTTTTACGTTTTGCATTATCATACTTTAAATTTCTTTTCCTTTTTTTTCTATTTTGTTGCGAATGCAATTTCTATGCCAATTTATTTACGTTTCTATGGAATAATTCCAATATAAAACATTTTTTTGGAGAATTACTATTCGAAATTATAAGATTTGACGCTTTATTAAAGATTTTGATGAGGAACTGTAAAACTCAAGTAAATGAATGACAAATTAAAATATGTTTTAAAGCCAGAGTCTTTCAACCGGAGAATCTCGTTCTTTATCCAGTTTACCGGTGGAACTTTTGGAGAATTAAGTAAAACTAGCTTAATATCAGGTTTTCCGTCACGAACTATTCGAACAAACCATTCCTTCTCAAAATTGTCGAAAATAATAGTGAATCGCTCTCCAAGGATTTTTTCAATCAAATCGGATATGAACTTTCTCACCGTCTAAGTCCACATCGTAATCTTCTGTATTTTAGATTGACTGCAGCAAATCGCCATGATAATCTTCAAAGTGAGACGGATTGTAACTCACACTCAGGCAGACATTGTGCGGTTGGCCGTCCTGTTCCATACTACAGTCACAAATAGTTTCAAAACGTACTTCTTAAAGCTTTGGTTGTTCTGGAATCGTCACAAAGTGTTCTAAATTTGTTGAAGAACTGAATATAAATGGTGATGTGGCTGAATGATGTTTTCGCGCTGAAAATTTGCTGAACCGTTCCAAGTCACTGTCATTGAGATCAAAAACGGCCACAACGAGTCCTTCGATTGATTTATTTGTCTCCAGCATGCCCGTCAACGGTCTAATGTCTTCGGAAATTAACTCGAGGGTGGGATTTTCGCGTAAGCGGTCACATTTCCCAGCTAAATAGCACCAAATACTGAACGGAACTCTATCGTCCTCAAATAAATATTCAATAATATCGAGATTCTCGATGTTGGAGTTTCTCAGTAGCTCTCCGTAACCCTTCTAAATCATTTAAGTTGCAATCAGAGTATCTGAGTGCAAAAATTTTGAGAGTTATTGTGGAAATTTCATTCGGCTTCAACGATTCCAAAACTTCGAACAAACTGGACTGATTTTTCAGTATAACTGAACGGAATTCCACATCTTAATACTGCTAAACTCCCTCGATATGCTTCAAAATATCAAATCATGATCGTCGTCACCTCGAAACTACAAACACAATTTGGAAATATTCGGGCAGCCACCGAGGAAGTTTATAAATCCATTCACCGTTGCTTCACAAACCGCCACTGATAAAGATTCCAGATTCTTACACATTTGCAGACCGCGATAAATCGCTTCAAACATAAAAACGAAGCTGATCAGAATTTCGGTATCAATCATTAAAAATTCGAAAACTCTTCAAATTTTTTTGCCGTGCAACTCCGGATTCAAATTTCCTCGCTGCTTCATGATCGCAAGAGGTTCCGGGTAAGTTTAAATTACGAACCGACTTCCTGCCGTCCATATAACATCATCGAACTGCAAATGTTCCAAACTATCAAACTGATCAATGTAATCCGCAAAGCATAAGGAAAACGTTATATTCAATCCAACTCAAATGCACAGACTCTCAAATTCGCAAACGGAATCGTAAAGAAGCTCTTGTCGAGAAGCCCCTGATCGTGAATTTGGTTTACACGGAGTTTCTTAGTAAACAAACGAATTTTTTCGGCGATAATTGGCTCAGTGGGGAATTTACAGAACTTTATCAGACTCCGATCTCACTCGCCGTTTCTCTTCCGCCCGTCCAGGCTAAGATGGGCATAAAGTAAGAATGTTGGGTTCACATGGAAGAATTTGGATGTCGAATTGAGTCGAATTAAATCATCTTTTTCGAAATATTCAGATATTGTGTGAACAATTTGGGCAATTTGAATTTTCGTTGTGCTCGAGTTTTCTGCTTCATTTATTTTTTGTGTTGAATAACTTTGAGTGATGCTTTGCTTTACAACCAGGAAGATTTGCACTGGCAGTGTGACCAACTGTTGCTGTGCTCGATGAACAAATTGAAAAATGCACACTCCCTAATTAAAAACAAGAAGCACTCCATCCCGATGACGAATTTTCATGTTCAAATATCTATGAGCGGTACAACGTTATGTGAATGTAAGTAAAGAAACACAACAAGCAAGGAAAAATAAAATGGGAAATTGTCCAATATATAAATCCAGCTCTTGTGTCCTGTCTCACGTCTTACATTCTAAAATAACTTGTCGGGCCTTCATCTCCACTCCAATCAAATCCATCATGATTGCGCCTCACGCTCCGATGCACCTCCGAATCCAAAACTCCTCCTTGCAGCAATCGTGAGGTCTGCATCCTCTGTAATTCCGAGTTCTGCGCGCTGACGTTCGAATTCAACCCTTGTAAGCGGTTTTGTTAAGATGTCGGCCCCCTGCTCTATGGTCCCAACAAACTCCAGTTCCAAGTCTCCACTCTTGATCTGATCTCGAATATAACAGATCTTCATCAAGATGTGCCTGGTACGTTCTACATTCTTTTCAGACTTAACTGCATTTATCGTGCTCCGAATACCATCTCATCGGTTTCATACTCAATCCGATTTCTTCAAGCGCATGCTGAATCCAGATCGCTTCTGTGATTCCGTAATATATCGCTTCGATCTGTGCCATCGCTGTCGATGTTGCCGTAACATTCTGTTTCTTGCTTTTCAGTGGAATGATGCCGTTTCCCAAGAAAATGGCGTATCCACTAGTCAACCTCATATCGTCCGAATCTCCTGCCCAATCCGCGTCCGAGTATCCGGTAAGTCGCAGTGTTCCCGTTCTCTTGAATTCTATTCCATATTTTCTGGTTGCTGATAGATATCTTAAGATTCTCATCCCCGCTTCCCTACTTTATTCCTTCCAAAAGCTTGATTTGCTGTGAAAAGGATAGAAATTTTAACGAAGTGATGTATCTGGAACACTTTGCAAGATTTTAAAATTATTGATCGCAATTCTGCGTTCGAAATAACCGCTGCAGTGGTGATCAAATTTGACGTGTTGCACAAAAGTCTTGACAGAATGAAAATCTCATGCAAGCTGCTCGACGGTTCCCCATTCGATGTTGAAGTGGAATCGACGGACAAGATTAGCGAGTTGAAGAAGAAAATCAAAAAGGAAAAGGAACCAAAGCTTTACCACCTTGCTGCCGACGAGCTCCTGCTCGTTCGCGTCTTCGAGCGTGGGAAACCAACCGCTGGCGTTAAAGACTCGACGAGAACTGAGGATGTTCTCAAATCCATTGCAAACGGCGTCATTGCTGCGGAATCTCCGGAGGAAACGGATTACGAAGGGACCGAAACACCTGGCACGCCCGAATTACTAAAACTACCGGGGTGGCAATTTGAAGATGAACGAGTGGCGATATCGGCAAAAGTCATGAATCCTGGAGGTGCTTGCTCTGATTACTGTCTTAATCGGGATAGTGCCAAGTTTTCGGTTGATGTTTTGGTGATTATTCCGGCGGAACGTGAGAAACCCTCTACTTCGAAGGAAGCTCCTGGTACGTGAATATAGTCGAGTACAACTCTATCAAAACAAGATAAAAAATTATTTTTATCATAGGTACAGCGATGCTCCGAACTCGTGAACAAATTATACAGATCGAAAAAGCAACTTCTGATTTAAACGGGATTAATGTCTTCCTTCCGCATTTGGAAAGGAAAAACATTCTCGAGAAAATTTGTTCTTTCTTCGACGAAATGGGTCGTCGTTTCCTACTGCTCAATTCTCCGGCAGGTTCTGGTAAAACATCGATACTCAACCTTCTGGAATCCGGGAAAACGAAATATCAATGCTACTACCTCTCCTGCGCTCGGTACCGAAATTTGGCGGATGTCCTGTACAGTGAATTGAAATCTCGATCGAACTATTTCATTCAATTGTCATCAACCGAAACTTTTTTTCCAACCAATGTTGATATAATTATCATGCTGGATGATGCTCAAAAGACGTACTCGGATCAGGACGGGTGGGCATATTTCTTAAAAAATGGAGACAAGTTCATACCGGGGAACGTGAAATTTTTAATCGCGGCTACGCATATGCTCAAAGCTGGCGAGGAAAGCCCTTGGGATTTCCAAACTCTTCCAAAAATCGCTAGAGATGATCTTCTTCTGAGTGAAGCAGAGTCAGCCGAGTTCTTGGATTCTCCGTTAGGAATGAAGGACCGGTTCGATTTCCCGAGCGTGAGGAGTATATTAATCAGGCAATCAGCGGGACTTGTGGGAGCACTTCGTGTTTCGGTGTTGACACTAGCATCTGCGTTTTCGAAAAACGATTCCCCTACGGAAGACCAGGTACTGCAATTCGTTCTTTCAAATAACTTTGTCGCCGGGATGACGAGAGTTTTCGGTTCAGAACATACAAGTCCGTTGGAGCCTGGGTTCATAACTTTCTTGGAAGAGTTATTTACCGGCGAAGCACAAGTGGCTCCGATTCATTTGACTGGAGAGGACGATAAACTGTTTATCCGTCTACAAAAGTCGGGTATATTGATCGATCGAGATGGCTTGATTGATTTTACTTCATCTCTCGCTCGTCGGTACTTCATTAAGTGGCTTTTCCCCCAGCGAGCCTCCAAAGATCCAACATCGCTACGCATTTTAGTGGAAAAGTGCATCCGGTCAATGTCGGCATCCCTCCTTTTAATGTCAACAGTGCCAGGTGCGAAATTCAGTAAAGAGGCGACTTTTCAGCACCTGACGATGCGTGGGCTTGCCGAAAATACAACACCAAATTGTGCAATATGCCCGGAATTATCAAAAATATACCCGGATTCGAACGTTCCAGGTAACATTGGTCATGATTATTTCTTCTTTGAATTTTTCTTATTTGGAAATAGGAGGATCAATAAAAGGGGAAATCGATTTTTACCTGAATGGAAAACTTCTATGGGGAATTGAACTCCTTGTAAACGGAAGTGGAATCGGCGAGCATCTGCAACGTTTCAGCAAAAAAGGAAAGTATGAACCGTTGAAAGTAAAGGATTATGTGGTGGTGGACTTCCGCGAAAATGACACTGGGGAGCCGACAAACATAGTTCTTGATTCGCGGAATCGACGGACAAGATTAGCGAGTTGAAGAAGAAAATCAAAAAGGAAAAGGAACCAAAGCTTTACCACCTTGCTGCCGACAAGCTTCTCCTCGTTCGCGTCTTCGAGCGTGGGAAACCAACCGCTGGCGTTAAAGACTCGACGAGAACTGAGGATGTTCTCAAATCCATTGCAAACGGCGTCATTGCTGCGGAATCTCCGGAGAGGACGGATTACGAAGGGACCGAAACACCTGGCACGCCCGAATTACTAAAACTACCGGGGTGGCAATTTGAAGATGAACGAGTGGCGATATCGGCAAAAGTCATGAATCCTGGAGGTGCTTGCTCTGATTACTGTCTTAATCGGGATAGTGCCAAGTTTTCGGTTGATGTTTTGGTGATTATTCCGGCGGAACGTGAGAAACCCTCTACTTCGAAGGAAGCTCCTGGTACGTGAATATAGTCGAGTACAACTCTATCAAAACAAGATAAAAAATTATTTTTATCATAGGTACAGCGATGCTCCGAACTCGTGAACAAATTATACAGATCGAAAAAGCAACTTCTGATTTAAACGGGATTAATGTCTTCCTTCCGCATTTGGAAAGGAAAAACATTCTCGAGAAAATTTGTTCTTTCTTCGACGAAATGGGTCGTCGTTTCCTACTGCTCAATTCTCCGGCAGGTTCTGGTAAAACATCGATACTCAACCTTCTGGAATCCGGGAAAACGAAATATCAATGCTACTACCTCTCCTGCGCTCGGTACCGAAATTTGGCGGATGTCCTATACAGTGAATTGAAATCTCGATCGAACTATTTCATTCAATTGTCATCAACCGAAACTTTTTTTCCAACCAATGTTGATATAATTATCATGCTGGATGATGCTCAAAAGACGTACTCGGATCAGGACGGGTGGGCATATTTCTTAAAAAATGGAGACAAGTTCATACCGGGGAACGTGAAATTTTTAATCGCGGCTACGCATATGCTCAAAGCTGGCGAGGAAAGCCCTGGGGATTTCCAAACTCTTCCAAAAATCGCTAGAGATGATCTTCTTCTGAGTGAAGCAGAGTCAGCCGAGTTCTTGGATTCTCCGTTAGGAATGAAGGACCGGTTCGATTTCCCGAGCGTGAGGAGTATATTAATCAGGCAATCAGCGGGACTTGTGGGAGCACTTCGTGTTTCGGTGTTGACACTAGCATCTGCGTTTTCGAAAAACGATTCCCCTACGGAAGACCAGGTACTGCAATCCGTTCTTTCAAATAACTTTGTCGCTGGGATGACGAGAGTTTTCGGTTCAGAACATACAAGTCCGTTGGAGCCTGGGTTCATAACTTTCTTGGAAGAGTTATTTACCGGCGAAGCACAACTTGCTCCGATTCATTTGACTGGAGAGGACGATAAACTGTTTATCCGTCTACAAAAGTCGGGTATATTGATCGATCGAGATGGCTTGATTGATTTTACTTCATCTCTCGCTCGTCGGTACTTCATTAAGTGGCTTTTCCCCCAGCGAGCCTCCAAAGATCCAACATCGCTACGCATTTTAGTGGAAAAGTGCATCCGGTCAATGTCGGCATCCCTCCTTTTAAACTCAACGGTGCCAGATGCGAAATTCAGTAAAGAGGCGACGTTTCAACACCTTGCTATGCGAGGACTTGCCGGAAATACGTCTCCAAGTTGTGCAATATGTCCGGAGTTATCAAAAATATATCCGGATTCGAGCACTCCAGGTAACATTACTCATGTTTATTTATTTATTTCTTTTAAATTTCCTTTTATTTTTTAAATAGGAGGATCCATAAAAGGGGAAATTGACTTTTACTTGAATGGAAATCTTCGATGGGGGATTGAGTTGCTTGTGAACGGAAGTGGAATCGGCGAGCATCTTCAACGTTTCAGCAAAAAGGGAAAATACGAACCATTGAAAGTAAAGGATTATCTGGTTGTGGACTTCCGCGAAAATGACACTGGGGAGCCGACAAACATAGTTCTTGATTCGC
>JADGJK010000342.1:0-20513 GCA_027600645.1 Nowakowskiella sp. JEL0407
ATCTTCATCTTCTTGATGTTTATGCTTCAATAAAACGATGTGTTCCTTTTTGATAACAAAACTATAATATTTTTTATTTTCTACAAGAAAAAGAAGAGTGAAAAACAACAAAAAAATATTTGTATAAAATAAAAAAAGAATACGAAAAGAAAAAATGTTTTCAACACCCCCAACATCCAAAAAAGAACACACACACAAAAGAACACACTGATGAACAAGAACACTTGATAATTGTTTCTGATATATAATCCATTCACAGAATTTTAAAAGAACTGTTTTTGGGCGAAAAAAAATTTCACAATTGAATAAAAAGAATTTGATTATTGGTAAAATCCACCTACAAAAAAAAACGCACCATTAAAACCTCTAAATCAAGCAAATATCAAAGAAAATCACTCACGTCCATTCCAATTAGGTGAAGCACTCATCGTCGACGTAGGTGGCAAACTTCCACTTCCAGCGACACCCGTACTTCCAATCGAAATTCCCAACGGCGTCGGTGGTGGCGGCAAATACCCAGGATGATACATTCCCATATTTCCCGGTGCACCATTCATCATCGGATCCCACGTTCCACTTCCTTGCTCAAACAACCTCGTCGTGGTCGGAATCCCATTCTCCAATACTCCATTACTTCCAATCACTGCACTCGATCCAGTACTGTTATTCCTCACCAATCCTCCATTCGACCCTGGCGCATTGTTGGGTCCGTTCCATATTCCACTCGAAAATGAAAAATGTCCGAAACTCTTTCGCTCTTCGTCTTTCAAAATCTCTCCTCCGAGATTTTTACTTCCAATCACGCCATCATCGTCTTCTTGCACTGTTAGCGTTCCTACTTTCTTCTCGGAATTTTCGGGTCGTTGAATTGGCGCTGGTCGACCAATTGGTGCTGGAATCGATGCCGGCATGTTGGTTTTACCTTGCCCAATAAATCCAACCGACTTCATTTCGCTCAACAGTGATGCGGAAGATGATGACAAGTTTCGAGTTAATTGAGGTTGTGGTGGTTTCATCGTTGGATCGGCCCAAAATCCTGGCAGTCCAATGGATGGATACACCAATGAGGGTTGATCGTATTCAGCAAAAGCTGTTTGCTGTGATTGTGGAAGCGGCAGTTGTTGCGTATCCGTCGGTAACGCTGGTGGTTTTACCATGCCTGGTGCACTTGATAATTGTGATGTTAACAATGATTGCTGTGCTGGGCTGTGAATCGAGTGTATTGGATGTCGCTGCGGTGAATTGATTGAGAAAATCGGTGGTTGAATAGGGGGTCGGAAGGCGTCAGCAGACGGGTTTTGTGGAAGCGGCTGGGTGGAAAAGATCGAATGCGGAATCGGGTTTGGATTTAAAGGAGATACTGGAAACTTGGATGTGGGTACAAACTGAGGGAGATTTTGTAACGGGGGGATTGTTACGGCGGGAATGATGGGTACCGCACGGATTGCTGGTTGAGGTTGAGTTCGAACAGGGGCAGTTGAAACTGGCTGTTGCGGCTTTGCCTTGGCAGCCTGTAAAATAAATATAAATACAGATCATTCTTAAGTCTAAAATGCTGATACTCACAGCTTTCGCTTGTAAAGCAGCAGCTTTCTGAGCTCGACGTTCTTGCTCTTCACGCTCAGCCCGTTCTCTTTCTCTTTCCCGTTCCTTTTCCCTTTCCTTTTCCCGTTCTTTTTCTTCCTTTGCCTTTCGTTCTTTGTCTTCTCTGGCGATCCGGTCCCTTTCTTCCTTTTCTTTCTTTTCACGCGCTTCGCGTTCTTCTCTCTCTTTCCTTTCTCTCTCTTCTCGTTCACGACGTTTGCGCTCCTCTGCTTCTCGCTGTTTCCGTTTCTCCTCTTCCTTTCGTTGTCGCTCAGCTTCACGTTTCTGCCTTTCAGCTTCCTCTTTCAGACGTCGTTCTTCTTCACGTTTCGCACGCTCAGCTTCACGTTTCAGCCTTTCCGGAATAGCAGAATTAATTGATGTGCAAATTATGCTTCCATTTTTTAAAATAAATACCTTTCTTCTTCCGCTTTCTTTTCTTTCTCCTTATTAATCCTCTCTTCTTCCGCCAATCTCTCACGTTCTTTTGCAAGTCGTTCTTCTTCTTTCTGTTGCTTTAAAATTCTAAAACAAATTAAATCAAAATCGAAAAATTGAAATTTTCATATCGATAAAAAAATACTTTTTTTGGGCCTTTTTCTTTTCTTTGTTCTTTTGTTTGTGTTCTTCGCGTAGTTCTTTTAATCGTTCTTCTTCCTCCAATTCCTCCAGAAAACGTTGCTGTCGTTCTCGAGCAACCTGAAAATAAGCATTAGTAAATTCCATCCGTTCAATAATTTTTTCTTTAAAAAAAAATTCTCACTTTTTCACGATAGGCGGTCAGCACTCGTTGTTCAAACATTTTCGCTGCAAATATTTGAAACATTCGTCGTCCTTCCTCCATACGTTGTTCATCAGTCATAGTATCCTTTTTCAAAACAACAAAAAAATCATCAATACCCACACAAAAAGTCAAAAAATTTAAAAGAATTACATCTTCATCATCCTCATAATCATCATCATCGTCATCATCCTCATCGTCCTCATCATCCTCATCATACTCCTCATAATCATCCTGAACTCCATCTTCAACATCCAACTGTCGAATCTTTCGTTCAGCAAGTTGCTCCATCAAATCCAAAAACTTTTTCCCATCATTCTTTAGAAAATCATCCGCAACTGTTAACAGTCCTCCTTTCACCGTTAACGAGCTGCCAAATTCAAATATCGACGTCGAGTGTGACAGCGATGAGTTGTGTGAATGATGCGAGTATCGTGAACTGCTGTGCGAACTGTGTTCACTTTCAGAATCGGATATTTCGTCTTCGTTCGTGTTTTGCTTCGAGTGTCGTGAATGCGAGTGACTGTGATTATGACTATGGCTGTGGTTTCGATGATGATGAGTGTGCGTCCGATGGGGATGCGGAAGAGATTCATTGCCTTATTTTCAGAGATAAAAAATATAAAAAATTAAATACATGAATAAAAATCTCAAAGCAACAAATATAACGAACTACCATTCGTCTTGCCTTGCGCTTGCTCATTGGCAAAATTCTCAAGCTCCTCATAGTAAGCGTCATACAGTATTTCCAGCTCCTCTTCAATAACCGTTCGCTTTCGGCCACATACTGAACAAGAACAAGACTGCTTTTGCTGTTCCTTCATTTTCTTCAGCACTGCTTCTTTCTCCAGCTTCACCAAAGCGCGTCGGTCATCTTCGCCAAGATCCAGCCAAAACTCTCGTATACGCTGTTTCTCTTCCTGATCCGATTTATACCATATATCCTTTTTATCCTTGTTTTTCTTCTTCTTTGTATCAATCGGTGCAGCAACCTCAACCTGTTCCTCCTCATCCTCAATCTCATTCTCTTCATCCTCGACAACCTCCACCGGCTGAACGTCATGCTGCACATGTCGATTCCCATTCTTCTTTTTCTTCTTTTTATTCTTCTCCGTTCGATTATCAACCTTTTCCGTTTTTTCAACCGCGGCAACTTTGGCTTTCTCTGCCGCAACCGCAGCCGAAGCCTTCCTCGCCAACTGTTGTATATCCTCCTTTTCCTTCATTTCTCGTGGTTGAACTAATATCGTTGCTGTTTTTGATCCGTCTTTATTACAAATTACCATACGCTGAGGTGTCGTTTGAGATTTTTCAGGTCTCGATGTCAGCATTATTTAAAAAGGGGGCGTGGTGAGAGTATTTCACGACAAACGCGTCTTATAATTATTGTATGGTGCTTTTGAGAAACGGGTTGAAGAGGTTGTTGGATTTCCGGATTTTTTAGGTTGCGAAGTTGTACACGTAGAAACTGAACCACAATTCTGCAAAAGTTTGCCTAGTCGAGTAATAATAGTAAATAAAATATAGGAAAATAATAAAAGAGTAAATTAAAAGCAGTTTTAGATATTGTTATCATTTTTAATTTACCGATTGATTAATTTAAAAAATTAACTATTCTCGGAACAGAAATAGTTCGGATAATTATGCGCGAGGCGTTAATAATTTTAATCTGTTGTTAAAAAGAAAGAATAAGAGATTAGTAATCGATTACGTATTCTGGTGGTATTTAATAAAAATTTGAAACAAAATAAGAAAGATGATTAGAATTTAAAGGGGTATCGATTAGACGTTGAGTAGACCGAATATAAAAAATTCGAAGCAGAAAGTGAAAAAATTCTGTGGGAACGACTGGAGAATAAAGCTGAGTTTGCAGCACGAGAATCAGAGCTCAATTATAAGACCGGACGCGCTCGAAAAGGAGGAATATCGGGGGAGAAAGCAAGGATAATTACCGAAACAAGCGACGACGCAGAAACCCGGACGGAATAAACTTTTTTGAATAAAACAATGGCAACCGCAAATTTTTTTCCGTTTTCGAACAGAATCAAACTCGTCAAATTGTCGTAAAGCCACGACGCCCTGAATCTTGTTTTAATCGTTTTTTAATGTTATGTTTATTATATTTCTTATGTTGCTATTGTTTCTAATTTTCATCGGGTTCAATTTTGCTTCCTCGTTTAATCTCGCCCCATCCAATCAATCTATTCAAAGAGAAAATGCGTTAATTCCCGTTGAACAAACCTTCATTGCTCACTTACCTCCAATGTTTGTTAATTCGTCTACTCAACGCAATCTTTTCTCCCAACTCCGTACACGCTGGCGTCGTAAGCAGAATCTTTGCAAGATCGGCTTTCACACTCAACACTCTCCCACCAGCAGACGTTGATCCAATATTTACCATCAATACTTCTCCCTTTTCCAATTTTTGTACCTATTTCACAATTTAATATGACGCAAAAACAAAATTATTCTCTCTAATACCTTTGTTTGCTTTTTATCATCAGTTTTCACACCCAGTAACCGTCTCAACAAAAAGTAGTTGATCTCCAATTCTGAATAAATCTCTGGGAGCTTTCCAACCGCTCCAAGTACGTGTCCAACCAATCGATCCGCCCGACACAGAGTTGGATCAATTCTAGTCCCAACACCAATTAAACCTCCCGGAACAGCAAACTTCAAATCATTTTCTTCTGCCTGTAACGATATAATCCTCGAGAAAATCGGCCGACACTTAATCTTCCCATCATTATCTTTCGAGACAATCCCTGGTCTCACTTCAATCTCATCTCCAAGTTTCAAAACGCCGCACAAAATCGATCCACCAGCAACACCACCGGTCAACTGATCGACTTCAAAACCAGGTTTGTTCACATCAAACGAACGAATAATAATAAGTTTTGGCGCAACCGTAAAATCACGAATCGGAACCGGAATCTTTTTCACAATATACTCATTAATCACATCAATATTATACTTCAATTGAGCCGAAATCGGAATCACCGGCGCATTATCCGCAACCGTATTCTTAATAAACTTTTGGATCGACTCATAATGTTCCGCCGCCGCCGATTCCTTGATCAAATCAATCTTATTCTGAATAATTAAAATATGCTCCAATTTCATAATTTCCACCGCGGCTAAATGTTCTGATGTTTGTGGTTGTGGACAGGATTCGTTGGCGGCAACGAGAAGAATTGCGCCGTCCATTACGGCTGCTCCGTTAAGCATGGTAGCCATGAGAATTTCGTGACCGGGACAATCAACAAAGGAAACGTGACGGACTAGTCGCATCTTTCCGGTACATCCGACTCGGTCGCATTGGAATCCTTCTTCTTTGTTACTTCGTGCGGATTTGTAGCATCCAGGGCGGGGGCATTGTGGGGAATCACATTTGAAAATCTGAACAGAAAAAAATTGTTAAATTACCACTTTGAGGGGGAAAGGAGGAAGATAAAAACCTTTGCGTTGGCGTAACCTAATTTGATAGTAATATTTCTTTCGAATTCCATTTTGAAACGGACGGTCAAGACGCCGGAGATTGCTTTTACGAGGGTGGATTTTCCATGGGCTACGTGGCCGATGGTTCCGATATTTACAGTTGCTTGGTTTTTAATGACCTCTGGGGAGAGGGCGTGGAGTTTAGATATATCAATGTCCGCCATGTTTGCCTAAAATCGTTTTTAAACTTTTCGAATTAAAAAAAAAGAATTTTTTATGACAAGTAGACAATGTCAACAATGAGGATGAGAAAAAGGCACTTTACATTGACTCACCAAAACCCGGACTTTTTTTCTGCTATTTATTGCAATTATCATCGAACTTTTATTGTGAGTCAGAACGGATTTACTCATTGGAACAGTGTGCATTTTTTCTGAAGTCGCGGTCCGCAACTTGAACCTTAAATTACTAATAATTAGCAGATATAATCGCGTAAATCCTCTGCTTCTCAACACAGTGAATATTGACCGTATTCATGGAAGAAATCGGAAATGTTAATTCTGTAATTACCGGGTCATAATTCAACTTCGGAGACACAATTCTGACTTTTTTTCGTTAGATTGAAGACTTTTTTCAATCTTCAAATTAACTTAATAAAAATTTTAAAGCATTGGTATTTAAATACTCGCCAAATAGAATTGATAAGGCATTAGATGAAATGGCAACATATTTCAGTGCAGTGTCTGGACAACGACTCAGTTCCCCTGACGAATTAAAATCCATCGGCGCATCTTCCCTCGTGCTACTCGACAACAACGGCGCCTCGGTCTCGTCCCGCCTGCTCCAGGACTCCTCGTCTGTCTATGTCTTTCCGTTTCCTTACCCGAAACCCACTTTATCCCCGTTCCCTACAACCCTACTCTCCCCTGCAGATTATGTCGATTACTCTCTATACGCTATTGATACTATAAATGTCTTGAAGGAGTCTCTCGCCTCCGCGTCTCTCAATCTTTTGTTCCACTCAAAGTACTAATTCCTTACAGTTATGAAATAATATCCTTTAATCCCTCCGCATTTAATAGTATTTTGAATGAGAAGTTCAACACTACACTGCCGCTAATATCCTCGTCACTCAAGTTCAACACCTCTGCGTTACATTCGTTTCAAAATGACTTGATTCTCTTAAAGTTGATCAAAATACCCCCTGCGATATTAAAAGATTTATCGAGTAATAGCAATGCAGAATTTAACGAAAATTTCTTGCCTTCTTTGTTGGATTTCTTGCCCATGGACAGAGTTTATCAATGGGTTGATAACTGTAAATTTGGAAACGGTACAAACCCTATTCCTCGACTATATTATAGTGATCGTTTATTTTTAAACATTTGTATTTAACTTTTTTCTTTCAGATCAACTTTTAAAAAAGTCGCAATCACTGTCATCTCGAATCACGACCCTTCTATCCTCCACTGACGCAGAAACCCGCGATTGTTCGCTAATCACCAACAACTCCGACGTCCTTCGTCTAAACAACCTCTTACTCCCCTACACAACCCAAAAACGCCCAATAACTACCACAACACTCTCCCAACTCGGCGCAATATCCCAAGACCTCCACTCAATCCTCCAATCCACCAAACAAAAACTCTTCGCGCACATAACAAACATTACAGCTCTCCAATCACAAATCGCTTCCCTAACCAAAGACCTCTCCGAAACCACGACCGACCACGAAAAACTCACCGTCGCGTTTTTACAATTAGATTACATCAAAAGAATACCATCCGCCTGGGCCGCAACGATAATCGAAATCGTGCGGCGGAAAATATACAATTCGGTGTTTTTAGTTAAAGCGCGTGAGATGGCGGAGATATTATCGCGGTTTAGGGTTTTAGAGGAACGTAAACGTGATGGGTTTTGGAGTGATGTGGAGAAGTATTTACCGGATGCGTTGGTTGGTGTTAAAGGGTTGGTGGAATCTGTTGGTGATGGAAGTGGTGGTGGGTTACCGAATTGTGAGATTTCCGTTTCTAATACGACCGATTGGTTGCCTGGGTTGACGAGGAGCGATGTGGGGGTTTTGGAGAATTTGAGTACGCCGAGTGGGTTTGTGAGAGGTCGTGCGGTTGAGAATGGACAGCAACAGCAGCAGCAACAGTTTGATGGGTTTCATAGATTTTTTGCGACGTTGGAGAGGAGTCGGAGAGGGTTGGATGTAGAGTCGGAGTTTGAAAGATTGGTCTTGAAGAGCGGGTTTGTAAATAGTAATTATAGTGGAGGAACGAGTGAGAGTTTGAAATCAGGTACACTTGAATTGAATTATTTCACAAAAAATTCTGAATACTTTTTTGTAAATGCAGTCAAATCCCCTCAACCAGCATCAGAAAATTCCGCAACGCTAAAGATATACGAACAACGAATCCGTGAACTAGAAAACATCCTTCGAGAAAACTACCACTCCCAATCTTTCACCGCCACCTCGCATAACCAACCAGAACCACAACCACAACCACAAACAAACATCAGCGAACTTGATTCGGTCATCACCGAAATTCTGAATTTAGTCAGCGAGGATACTCAGGATGAAAAAATCACCTCGCAGTCGGGCGACGCAGCTTTGAGTGCCAACGGTATCCACGACGACATAGAGGGATTCGAAGATGGCGATACCGAAATAATCACAAAACTCTACAACCTAAAATCAAAAATCGAGCGGTTAGTTTACTCCAGTACAAACCTACCACCCACCTTCACAGAACCGGAATTCAACACCACTCGACAAGATGATCAAATCATGGAAAAATCAATCAAAAATACATCGGAAAACATGGAACTTCAATCTCCGCAACAAACAGCTACGCAAGAAATATCTCAACGAACTGTAGGTACCAACACTTCAATTCAATCAAAAATCGCAGCTTTGGAACAACAAATTATCCTCGAGCGTGCGAACTTCCGTGAAAACTTAAGCTCACTCGAAATTTCGAAATTGGAGTTGGAAAATGAGTTGGAGTTGAAGTCGCATATGGTTACTTCGTTGCAAGAGAATTTGAATAAAGTCGTGGGTAATTTTAGTGCTTGTGAGAAACAGGTGGACAGTTTGAAGAGTGATTTGGTGGAGGTTACGAAGGATCGTGATGAGAAAACGAAATTCGTTCGGGAACTGCAAGGTGCATTGGCAGAGTTGCGTGAGAAGGTTGAAAGTGATGCAGCGAGGTTTAAGAGTGATGTTGATACACTGCAGCGAGAGAAGCATCAGGTTGAAGCAGAATTGGCGGTGCTGCGTGATAAGGTTGAACATGACGCTGCGCAATTTCAGATTCAATTCGATACGCTACAGCTTGAGAAGGATCAGGCTGACGAAATAGCTCGAGAGAAGCTTGACATTGAATCCGAGAGGTTTAGCAATGAGATTGATTCGCTCAATAGTCGGATTGAATCATTGCAGAGTGAAAAGAACCTCGTAGAAGAACAATTAATTGCTAAAGTTCAGGAATTAACCGATATTCGCGAAAATACTAGTCGAGAAATTGATTCACTCCGCGTTACGGTTACGGATTTAACGAAAGCAAACAAAACGTTAGATTCAGGGAACGAAACGTTAAAGGATGAAGTGATGTCGGTAAATAAACGATGGAGAGCTTTCACAGATGAATTGTCACTCGTTTTTGAAAGTTTGGAAAGTACTGTTGTAGATGCACCAGCGAAAGGACTTGATTCCAACGACAGCGACCTTGAAAACGATACCTCCAAGTATAACTCTGCTCGGCAATTGGAAAACGCCAAGAGATCAATAACCCAGATCCAAACTCTGCAGCAAACAATCAAAACCGAACACGAACGAATCCAAGCACTTCAAAACAACCACGAAACGGAAAAACAAAACCTTACTAGCGAGATAACGAAATTTACAGAAACTAACAGAAAATTACAGCAATTGGTTGAGGAAGAGAAAGCTGTTATTGGAGAACTCGAAGTTCAACGCGAGACGTTACAAAAAGAAGTGGAGAAATTAACATTTGATACCGAAGTTTTGTTTGCGAAAATTGAAGAAGAGGCCAAGAATCATGCTGAGATGATTAAGAATTTGGCTGAAGAGAATGCGCAGGTTTCGGTTACAGGTGAGCGGTTAAATGCGCGGGTGCAGGAATTGGATGCGGAGAAGAATGAATTGATGAGAGAGTTGGGAGAACGGGGTAGAGATTTGGAGGAAGCTCGAGTGACGGTTGAGAGACTTGAGCTTGAGAATGGAAAGTTGAAAAAGGATATTGATGTTATTGATGATACGGCGATGAAGTTGGAGAGTGAGCTGGGAGTTGAGAGAGAACGGAAGAGGGAATTACAAAAAAGTTTTGAGGATTTAGAAGATGTGAATTCGATGATGAATGAAGAGCTTGTAAAAGTAAAGCTGGAATGCGATAATCTAAAAGAACGCGTGCGAGAATTAGAGTCAAAGTTGGAGTCGGAAGTTGAGAGTTGGGAGGAATTAGCTTTGAAGGTTGCTGAGTTTTTCGGATGGACTAAAGTTGATGAGATTTTTCTGCATCTCGACGATGAAGGCACGGAATCCGGAAGTGACCAAAGTATTGGAACCCCGAATATAACCAAGAAACGACGAAAGCTGCAGGCACCGAGTGTCATTTCAGCAAAATTACGGGAAAAGTCGTTGGAATGTTTTAACGAATGCCTACGACTCATGAACAGCGAAACGATGCTAAGTGATGCGAATACTGATGTGAATGTGTTCAGTGTGTTCAAAAGTCTGTTGAAAAATTTGATTGACACATCAGATAAACGAGTTTCATATCTGGTAACATTATTTTTCCATTATTTTTTTTTTAAAAAAAAAGGTGATACCTTCTTTGTTACAGAATTCTCGGTTATCGTCTGCGAACACTGAAATCTCAGAATACCAGTTACTGCTGCAAACCCTAGACTCCCAAGCAGTTCAGCTATACAATTCCAAAGTTTCGCTGATAAAATTATTGTTCAACCAAATTCAGAAATCACGTAAACCGCTTACAAAGGATCCAGTAACGATTTTAAATATACCCGAGACGGACGGAACGAATGGAGAAGTTCCTGAAGATGGGAAAGAAGCGAATTTGGGTGAAATTGATGAATTGATGATTAAGTATATCGAAACGGAAATTTTCCAGACGAGCGATGATGAGGATGAGACTGGAGGTCATGGGCGAAGTTTGAATGAATGTAAGCGGTTGGTTTTTGAAAGAGTAGCAGAGTTTGGGGTGGATGTGGGAGAGAGTGTCGTGGAGTGGATAGATAAATTAGAATTCGGTAATACGGGAATTTATTTGATCAAAAAATCAACGCATTTCATTAAATTATTTTTTTTAATATATTTTTTTTTAAGATCGACGAAATATGATTTCGTTTTATGACTTCAAAGTTGATGATTTAGTGCTATTTTTACCCACGAAAAATCCGAAAGGTAGAAACTTTTTTGAATCCATGTTTGGAAGCAATTTAATTTTTTAAATTTTAGCATGGGGAGCGTTTAACGTATCAAAACCATATCACTTTTTACATCCTGAAGAATTTACCAAATTTGAATCTCAGATCAAGTAAAGTTTTAGTTTTGTTTGATTAGCGCAGCAAATTGACGGGGTTTTCTTTAATGCAGAAAAAGAGAGTGGATTTTAGCTTCTATTACAAACATAAAACCGGTTACGAGTACAACTGAATACAACCCATTTTCTCTTGGGTTAGGTGTGAATTTTTGGTTGTGTGAAGTTCAGCCGTGGAGTATAACAAATTGAGAGATTTCTATTTTAGACATTATGTACGGAGACCTCATTTTTAATTATTAATTTTATTATCGTTTATTATATCTGGAAATTAGTTTGATTTCATTTACCAGTTTTGTATTTTTTTTGAATATATTTTCAAAATCTGTTTGCAAATTTTGGCATCAAGTAAATTTTAAAATTGAAACTTTAAGCACCCATAAAGATTTCAAACATTTATAATGATTTTATTTTTACTCATCGATATCAACTAAATACCAAAATTTCCACTAAAGGCCCACTAATTCAGAAACGATCATGAACATTAGTAACATAAGAGGAAATGATACCAATTCAACCTCCAGATTATCACCATTGGCTCACCATTTCAGACTTTTATACCTCCGACACAATCACTCGCAGACAATAAACCGGTACGCAAGTTTATCTTCCATTACTGCTAAACCTCCAAACCAACGAGCCATACAACTGTTTCTTTTTCACCCACTTTGCAACATCATCTTCAAGAGATTTTGGACCACAAACCAAAACCGCCGCACCTTCTCCCGTCCATCTCGCACCATTGTTAGCAACATTCTGCAATACACTCTTGGCAACTTTCGCATCCGGGCAATTCTCCAAAACCATGTTCTTTTCAACTCGTCCCATCACCGGCAGGTATTTAAAGTTTGGAAATCTCGTCGCGATGTTCTCGAAATGTTCATTCACGAAATCTGGGATCGGGATTCGTGATGAATAGATTAGGGTGATTTTTGGTGCGGTTGGTTGCGGCGCCAAGTGACTGACTATATTCATAAACGGAGTGATTCCTGAACCACCGGCAACCATGAGAATGTTCGGTTGAGTTTTTGGGGAAATAAATGATCCGGATACCGGTGAGACTTGGATTAATGAGGAGGTCGGTAGAGAATTCAAGTAATTAGACATTTTTCCATGAGGATGTAGAGATGCTAATAGTTCGATGGTTCCTCGAGCGGCTTCAAGTGGCGAGGAGATTGGAGTGTACGAACGGATGCCAAATTTGGGATGTTTTAGTGAAATATGATGACCGGGAGGAATTATGAGAGGGTTTGGAGAAGCCTGGAGTTGGATACGAAGATGTAGAAGCGAGGACGAGTATACAGATGAGGAAATTACGATTGCTTCGACCCAATCCGTTAAAATGCGTGGTGGCATTGGTATCAGGTGTAACTCAGGCTTTATGAGATCGTCGGTTGGCATAAGTTCGGCTTGCTTATCTTCCATAAGAGTCTTTGGTGTATTCTCAAATGCAGTGAATCTTTGCGGATTACGAACACTGCTTTTTTCGTTTCCAAAAATGCCTTCACCATACCTACACGATTGACAAAAGATTAAATAAAAAACAAATAAATATTTCACGTAGATAATTACTTTGCGTATATATAAACCTCGCCCAAGAACCAGCAAATAAAGAACGAAGCAATAGTTCCAGTCGTAATTGCAATTTGAATCTGGTCCGGTTTATCCAAATACAAAACAACCGCCGCAAAGATCAAAGGTCTCGAAAGAATAATATTCCAAGCCGCAACAACATTCCTCAATATCCAAATGTTATGTGAAATAACGTCACTCAAAAATATCGTTCGAAGCGCTTGATAAGCCGTGTAATTCCAGTAAATCATCAACACAAACGAATAAATCACCGTCGTCATATTTCCATTGCTTTTATTTCTGAACGTAAATATACATATTGCGATTGAAGAGATGAATTGGAACGCGAAAAAGAAGTAGCCGCAAGTACGATGTATCTTTGGATAGTGTTGTCGAAAGTATCCCCAGAATTGGACCAGCGAGATTATAAAATATACAGAACCGCTAATGACGTGAATATAGTATCCGACCTTCATTACATGGTCTTTGTATGGAAATCCACCTGTGCGTAAACGAATATTGAATGTAAAGTTTAACAAATCTTTTCAAGACAATTTGATCCTGACCTTCCACGAAATGATGAAAGAATACAATATCACCAGCAATGAATAAAAAGATAAAGAATACGCTGATCCATCGAAAAGTTTCAGTCGCAACTATTAATTTATTGCAAATAAAAAAAGATTAAACCAATTTCCAGATCAAATGATTCCAATTTACCTTTTGAAGTTAAAGCTTTGGGGATTCCACCAGTTACGGAATTTTTAGTCATTTTTCAGGGTTCTTTCTTTAATTAAACCGTGATGCAGTTTGATTTATAAAAAAGTCAAAAATTTGCAAGGGGCACGGTTCCTAAATCGCGCCTAAATCAGGCACGGTCAAATCCCGTTCCTTTGGAAAACCTACCACATGCCGCATTATCTGCTATGCTGCCGCACATTACTAGGCTCGTGTACCATCCCCACGCAGAAAATTCTTTCTAGTAGAGGTAAGAGAGAATTTTCGCCCTGCTGAACCTGGCCCGCGAGACTTGCACATTACTGAACTTTCTAATTTCAACACACGCGTTAAAACGTACATGCAAATAAACTGAGATTATCTTTAGACCAGATAAAATTCCAACTTTTTTATTTTGCAGTTTTAAAAAATTAATAGAAAAAATAAAACAAGTGAGATTTCACTTTGGTTGAGTACCAACGCTTCCCGCAGATCCTCTTCTTGAAGCACGAACAGAAGAGCGCTTGGGTGTGCTTGATCCCGATGATAAATTTACTTGCGCATTATTTGGCGCCGGGATAACAACTGGATTATTACCACTACCCGTAACATAATGCTGTAAACTCGAGCTTGATCTTGACGGAAAATTTTGATTATTGGAAACTGATGGTAATGTTACAATTGCTAAATTGTAACAGATAAGAGTGATTTAGCTTTAATAATTTCAGTTTGATTTTGCATACCATTCATGTCTAGTCTGCTTCCAGTAGTGGATCGAACGGGCCCTGAAGCTCTTGAAACACTGTTTCGTAGCGAATTTGTTGAAACTCGAGAGTGAACTGAACTTCTTGATTCGGGTGTTCCAGCAACACTCATATCATCTCTGTATCCGTCATTTGAGCTGATTCTTGACATTGCTCTTGAAGGTTGTTGTATTCCACTCTTAAAACAGCAAAATTGAATTATTGCAACAAAAGCAAAGTCAATAAAACTTACTTGTTCATATAAGTGATGAATCCGCATTGATAATTCAGGATACCTTTCAGCGACTTTGTTTAAATCCCCAATCATAATTGTCCCGACATCTTTCAAATACCGTACCATCACATCAATTTCCTCCGGCGTTGCATCTTTTTCATTAACAATACCAGGTCCAAAAATTTTTCCTCCTTCACTGGCAATAACGGCCCCAGCTTTACTCCTCCACTCCTTCGCCTTCTTTCTCGCCAACTTTAAAGCACGGTCACGCTTCGCTTCCTGGTCACCAGATTCTCTTTGCAAAGTTGATATTTTTGATTCTAATAATTGCACGGTTTGTAAACGTTGTGATTCTTCCGTTGTCAAGGATGCCAGTTGTCGTTCGGTTTCGAGGAGATCGTTTTGCATGTCTTGAATTTCGAGTCGTTTGAGTTTATATTGTTCCATTATTTGACGATATTCTTGGTCCAATAGTTCTTTGTGTTGAACATCTTTCGCATTCAGTTCTGCCTTGTATAAACTACAACATATATTTCAAATAATAAAAAAACCACACAAAATTAATCTTCCACTTACTGCATTCTATACTCCTCGTTCCTATCATTCATCATAATCAAAGTATTCTCCAACGCTTTAATCTCCTTCTCCGCCTTCCGAATCTTTGCATCCAACTCATCACCCTCCCTCTGTAACTCCTCACGTTCCTGCGCAGCCTTAATGACATAAAACGCCTGCGTTCTTTCCTCTCCACTCCCATCCTCATCCTCTCCATCCTCTGGCGGCGCAAACTGCGTCATTAAAATCTCATACCTCCGTTTCAACTTCTCCACTTTGCCCACGCGATCACGCAACTCGGCATGAGCCGACCCGCGTTCCTCTTGCGCGGTTTTGATTTGTAACCGTAACATTTCTTTATTGATTTCTATTTCTTTGGATCGTTCTTCGAGGGAAAGGTGGAGTTGGAGTTGGCGGGATTCGAGGGTGAATACTTGGTCGGCGCGGGTGGAGAGGAACCCGCGGAGTTTTTTAAGTTCGAGGCGGAGGAGGTTGGATTCTACGAATAGTTCTTCTTTTTCTTTGGTTTTTGCGGAGAGTTGGTGTGACTTATTGTTTGGGAAAAAAAAAAGAAGATAGAGTTAAGAAATGGGGATGAGTTTTTATATTTTTTTTACCGCGCTATCGTTGTATAAGTTCAATTCATCGATTTCTTCGTTAACTGCACGGTGTTCTTTGGTTAGTTTTTCGTAGTTTCTTGTTGCTTGTCTTTTAAGAAAAAGAGATGATAAACATTTAGTAACAGTTTGAAATTTGCTTATATTTTTCACCTCAAGTCTTCTTGAGAAGACTTCAATTGCGTATTCAACAACCCGTATTTCTTCGTCTGATCTTCTAAATCCTTTGTTAATTCTTCAATTCGTTTCAATAAAATTTCTTTCTCTTCATCTGTTCTATCTCCCTGAAAAAATTCGGTTACCAATACAATAAATTGGAATGCGTTTGTGAATTTGCTGTAATAACCTGCGCACGTCGAACTTTTCGTTCTAATTGCTGAATCTGGAATTCTTGTGCGTATAACAACGCTTGTTGTTTCAACGCTTCTTGGTCTAACCTGAAAAAAAGGTTGATTTTTTTTTTTTTTTAGTTTAAAACCGCCGCACCTTCTCCCGTCCATCTCGCACCATTGTTAGCAACATTCTGCAATACACTCTTGGCAACTTTCGCATCCGGGCAATTCTCCAAAACCATGTTCTTTTCAACTCGTCCCATCACCGGCAGGTATTTAAAGTTTGGAAATCTCGTCGCGATGTTCTCGAAATGTTCATTCACGAAATCTGGGATCGGGATTCGTGATGAATAGATTAGGGTGATTTTTGGTGCGGTTGGTTGCGGCGCCAAGTGACTGACTATATTCATAAACGGAGTGATTCCTGAACCACCGGCAACCATGAGAATGTTCGGTTGAGTTTTTGGGGAAATAAATGATCCGGATACCGGTGAGACTTGGATTAATGAGGAGGTCGGTAGAGAATTCAAGTAATTAGACATTTTTCCATGAGGATGTAGAGATGCTAATAGTTCGATGGTTCCTCGAGCGGCTTCAAGTGGCGAGGAGATTGGAGTGTACGAACGGATGCCAAATTTGGGATGTTTTAGTGAAATATGATGACCGGGAGGAATTATGAGAGGGTTTGGAGAAGCCTGGAGTTGGATACGAAGATGTAGAAGCGAGGACGAGTATACAGATGAGGAAATTACGATTGCTTCGACCCAATCCGTTAAAATGCGTGGTGGCATTGGTATCAGGTGTAACTCAGGCTTTATGAGATCGTCGGTTGGCATAAGTTCGGCTTGCTTATCTTCCATAAGAGTCTTTGGTGTATTCTCAAATGCAGTGAATCTTTGCGGATTACGAACACTGCTTTTTTCGTTTCCAAAAATGCCTTCACCATACCTACACGATTGACAAAAGATTAAATAAAAAACAAATAAATATTTCACGTAGATAATTACTTTGCGTATATATAAACCTCGCCCAAGAACCAGCAAATAAAGAACGAAGCAATAGTTCCAGTCGTAATTGCAATTTGAATCTGGTCCGGTTTATCCAAGTACAAAACAACCGCCGCAAAGATCAGAGGTCTCGAAAGAATAATATTCCAAGCCGCAACAACATTCCTCAATATCCAAATGTTATGTGAAATAACGTCACTCAACAATATTGTTCGAAGCGCTTGATAAGCCGTGTAATTCCAGTAAATCATCAGCACAAACGAATAAATTATCGTCGTCATATTTCCATTGCTTTTATTTCTGAACGTAAATATACATATTGCGATTGAAGAGATGAATTGGAACGCGAAAAAGAAGTAGCCGCAAGTACGATGTATCTTTGGATAGTGTTGTCGAAAGTATCCCCAGAATTGGACCAGCGAGATTATAAAATATATAGAACCGCTAATGACGTGAATATAGTATCCGACCTTCATTACATGGTCTTTGTATGGAAATCCACCTGTGCGTAAACGAATATTGAATGTAAAGTTTAACAAATCTTTTCGGGACAATTTGATCCTGACCTTCCACGAAATGATGAAAGAATACAATATCACCAGCAATGAATAAAAAGATAAAGAATACGCTGATCCATCGAAAAGTTTCAGTCGCAACTATTAATTTATTGCAAAGAAAAAAAGATTAAACCAATTTCGAGATCAAATGATTCCAATTTACCTTTTGAAGTTAAAGCTTTGGGGATTCCACCAGTTACGGAATTTTTAGTCATTTTTCAGGGTTCTTTCTTTAATTAATCAACCGTGATGCAGTTTGATTTATAAAAAAGTCAAAAATTTGCAAGGGGCACGGTTCCTAAATCGCGCCTAAATCAGGCACGGTCAAATCCCGTTCCTTTGGAAAACCTACCACATGCCGCATTATCTGCTATGCTGCCGCACATTACTAGGCTCGTGTACCATCCCCACGCAGAAAATTCTTTCTAGTAGAGGTAAGAGAGAATTTTCGCCCTGCTGAACCTGGCCCGCGAGACTAGCACATTACTGAACTTTCTAATTTCAACACACGCGTTAAAACGTACATGCAAATAAACTGAGATTATCTTTAGACCAGATAAAATTCTAACTTTTTTATTTTGCAGTTTTAAAAAATTAATAGAAAAAATAAAACAAGTGAGATTTCACTTTGGTTGAGTACCAACGCTTCCCGCAGATCCTCTTCTTGAAGCACGAACAGAGGAGCGCTTGGGTGTGCTTGATCCCGATGAAGAATTTACTTGCGCATTATTTGGCACCGGGATAACAACTGGATTATTACCACTACCCGTAACATAATGCTGTAAACTCGAGCTTGATCTTGACGGAAAATTTTGATTATTGGAAACTGATGGTAATGTTACAATTGCTAAATTGAAACAGAGAAGAGTGATTTAGCTTTAATAATTTCAGTTTGATTTTGTATACCATTCATGTCTAGTCTGCTTCCAGTAGTGGATCGAACGGGCCCTGAAGCTCTTGAAACACTGTTTCGTAGCGAATTTGTTGAAACTCGAGAGTGAACTGAACTTCTTGATTCGGGTGTTCCAGCAACACTCATATCATCTCTGTATCCGTCATTTGAGCTGATTCTTGATATTGCTCTCGAAGGTTGTTGTATTCCACTCTTAAAACAGCAAAATTGAATTATTGCAACAAAAGCAAAGTCAATGAAACTTACTTGCTCAAATAAGTGATGAATCCGCATTGATAATTCAGGATACCTTTCAGCGACTTTGTTTAAATCCCCAATCATAATGGTCCCCACATCCTTCAAATACCGTACCATCACATCAATTTCCTCCGGCGTTGCATCTTTTTCATTAACAATACCAGGTCCAAAAATTTTTCCTCCTTCACTGGCAATAACGGCCCCAGCTTTACTCCTCCACTCCTTGGCCTTCTTTCTCGCCAACTTTAAAGCACGGTCACGCTTCGCTTCCTGGTCACCAGATTCTCTTTGCAAAGTTGATATTTTTGATTCTAATAATTGCACGGTTTGTAAACGTTGTGATTCTTCGGTTGTCAAGGATGCCAGTTGTCGTTCGGTTTCGAGGAGATCGTTTTGCATGTCTTGAATTTCGAGTCGTTTGAGTTTATATTGTTCCATTATTTGACGATATTCTTGGTCCAATAGTTCTTTGTGTTGAACATCTTTCGCATTCAGTTCTGCCTTGTATAAACTACAACATAGATCTCAAATAATAAAAAAACCACACAAAATTAATCTTCCACTTACTGCATTCTATACTCCTCGTTCCTATCATTCATCATAATCAAAGTATTCTCCAACGCTTTAATCTCCTTCTCCGCCTTCCGAATCTTTGCATCCAACTCATCACCCTCCCTCTGTAACTCCTCACGTTCCTGCGCAGCCTTAATGACATAAAACGCCTGCGTTCTTTCCTCTCCACTCCCATCCTCATCCTCTCCATCCTCTGGCGGCGCAAACTGCGTCATTAAAATCTCATACCTCCGTTTCAACTTCTCCACTTTGCCCACGCGATCACGCAACTCGGCATGAGCCGACCCGCGTTCCTCTTGCGCGGTTTTGATTTGTAACCGTAACATTTCTTTATTTATTTCTATTTCTTTGGATCGTTCTTCGAGGGAAAGGTGGAGTTGGAGTTGGCGGGATTCGAGGGTGAATACTTGGTCGGCGCGGGTGGAGAGGAACCCGCGGAGTTTTTTAAGTTCGAGGCGGAGGAGGTTGGATTCTACGAATAGTTCTTCTTTTTCTTTGGTTTTTGCGGAGAGTTGGTGTGACTTATTGTTTGGGAAAAAAAAAAGAAGATAGAGTTAAGAAATGGGGATGAGTTTTTATATTTTTTTTACCGCGCTATCGTTGTATAAGTTCAATTCATCGATTTCTTCGTTAACTGCACGGTGTTCTTTGGTTAGTTTTTCGTAGTTTCTTGTTGCTTGTCTTTTAAGAAAAAGAGATGATAAACATTTAGTAACAGTTTGAAATTTGCTTATATTTTTCACCTCAAGTCTTCTTGAGAAGACTTCAATTGCGTATTCAACAACCCGTATTTCTTCGTCTGATCTTCTAAATCCTTTGTTAATTCTTCAATTCGTTTCAATAAAATTTCTTTCTCTTCATCTGTTCTATCTCCCTGAAAAAATTCGGTTACCAATACAATAAATTGGAATGCGTTTGTGAATTTGCTGTAATAACCTGCGCACGTCGAACTTTTCGTTCTAATTGCTGAATCTGGAATTCTTGTGCGTATAACAACGCTTGTTGTTTCAACGCTTCTTGGTCTAACCTGAAAAAAAGGTTGATTTTTTTTTTTTTTTAGTTTA
>JADGJK010000343.1:0-20454 GCA_027600645.1 Nowakowskiella sp. JEL0407
TGAATAAAAAAGTGTCTGTTCCCGTTATAAAAGACTTACTGTCTGATTTGCTCGAAGGACACTGTCAAACCTTAACAGTGCTGGAAATTTACAAATTCATCTCACTTCGTCGAAAGCATCATCTGCGTTCCCATTTGAGTATATCCCGTCTGAAAATGAGATGCTCAAGGATGTGCTCAACAATAGGAAATTATGGATTTTGGTGAATAACAATACTTTGAAACACTTGATAAGTCGGACCGTTTATAATTCTTCTTTTTTTTGGAAATTAGCGAAATGATGTTAAGAAAAGCAACACTCTAAGTTCAGATCTTCAAGTAAACATCCATTACCTCGACGGAAACACAATTAAACAATACTCGATAGTTATACCATCCAAAGACCCCGACCCCTACACAACTCTTGTTCGTAAAGGAAGGGCGAAAGCTCCGCTTGAGTTTACGTCTGAGAATGTAGATTATACGGTTGCGTTTACGCTATCTGGAGAAAATTCAAATTCTCCTGGGTGCAGTGAATTTACCCAAGGAGATTTACAGCGATTGCAAGATGACGAGTCTAAACTTTGGATTGAGGTTTCTATAAATATAAATATGTTTGAATGGTTGCCGAAACTGATATACTTTTTTCAATCGTATTTTAAATAGCGGAAGATACCGTTTCAAGTCTCTTATACCACCAACTCGGAAATAAACCGCATCGCAATGGAGTTTTTTCCTGAGCAAGATTTTGCGATGATAAAGTGGACGGTAGCGTCCGAAATCGAACGAGACGTGAAATCTTTTGAATTAGTTGCAAAGTGTGGTGAATCGATGACGATCATTAAACCGAAGGATAAGCTGAATAAATTTAAAAATCATGCATTTCTTGTTCAAGTAGATAAAGTTCTAAAACAATTCTGCAAATTAACCCATTTTTCAACTTAGCCCATCAACACTGACCACTGTCCTCCGGAAAAAGGTATCGATTTTCTGATCATAATTTTTGAATCATAAATTTGCAGTAACTGAGATTCAATATTAGATTTATGGATTTGTAAGCACGCCGAAAAACACTTTGATCTATTTTTCAGGTAATTCATGAATTGCTTAATGTCAACATTCGCATTGAAATCTATTGATCGTGGAAAAAAAAGTCACCGGCAATGGGCAGATAAAGATTTAGTTAAAATTTTCCATGCAAATTTGAACGGTATCAGTCACCCCGCCGACGAAAATAGAAAAATTCATCCTTTCTGGGATGTCGAGTGTCTCCTCGTTGCTAAAAATTGGGAAAAGGGGTTTCTTTCGGCTTTACAGCAAACGGACGTTGCGGTTTTATTCCTTTCGCATGATTGTCTGCAGAAAATCAAAAAAGCTGATGTGTACCCTGATAACGTACTGCTGGAGGTATTGTGTATTTTTTTTTCGTTCTCTCTCTTTTTTTTCTGAAAGAGTATTTTTAGTGGGAGGAAGCTTTGCAAAGGTATCCATCGCAGGAGCTTATAATATTCCCTATTCTCGTTGGGAGAAAGAAAGCGTTTGACAGCTTCGACTTTCTGGACTATCCTGATAATAAACACTGTCATCCACGAAGTCCCAAAGTGCTAACTATTAGGAAGGTCGTGAAAGAGATTTTTCAAATACAAGGCGAGTCTGTCGTGGAACTTTCAGGAAAGAAACTGGAAGAGTAAAGGAATTATTTTTTTTTATGTGCTGTATTTACTTTTTACTTCTGACAGATCGACAACTAAACTACTTAACACGTTGAGCAAGGTTGCTCGACATCATGAAACCCAATCTACGGAACCCCTGACCAGAGTTGTGATTACCTCCTCACAAGATCATCAGCTACGGGATATTCTTCGTCCCTTAGATCGTGAAATGAGAGCAGAGCGAACACGACTTCTTAATGCCCATGTAGCGAACACCCGACTTTGGTTGTTGAAGTATTTAATCGAATTTTTGAATCCGACGGGTGATAAAACTGACCGTGTCCTTTGGCTGCAAGGAAATGCGGGAGTTGGGAAATCGGTGATGGCGGCGTTCGCGGCGGACGAACTCGAAAAGAGAAACTTGTTGGCTGGAATGTTTTTTGCAAAACACGATGATGTTGGGAGAAACAGTGCACGAAATTTGATTCGAACGCTGTGTTTTCAACTTTGTGAGTGGAATGCCGAATTCGGACGCATGATATTGGAAAAATCGAGTGATGAAGTTTTCAAACGAGAGGCTCTCCGTGACAACGCAAACATTGAGAAAATGTTTTCGCATCTAATCTTGGTTCCATTGCGAAAGGTTGAAAAATCGAATACCAAACCAATCGTTCTGGTTGTTGATGCTCTGGATGAAACGGGAATGTTGGGATTTCGAACGGAAATACTCCAAGTGTTCAGCGTGTATTGGCAAACTCTGCCTTCATTCGTCAAATTACTCATTACATCCAGACCCGAAGATGATATCGTGAAAGCGTTTGAAGGGCTAGAGACAAAGAAACTGGAGGCAACAGCGGCTGAGAATCGCGAGGATGCGTTAATTTATTCGAGACACTTTTTGCGAAAGCACGATTTTAAAGTGGCGAATCTGGACAATTTGGCTAATCTTTTGTTGGAAAAATCTTGAGGGCTATTTGTGTGGTTGGCCATGGCGTGTAAAATCTTGGATGCTCTCGCGTCGACTGGGGAGTCAATTACTGTCGAGGCCATCGAAAACTTGAGCGTTAACGGGGCGGAAGGGGCGATGGATGCTTTATATTTCTCTACTTTCGATCGAATTTTCGGAAGAACGCCACAAAACTCTATGAAGGAGATACTTTCGTCGATTGCTCTTGCCTTTGAACCACTGAAAGCTGAGTATCTTTCTTCGCTTCTTCGTATCCCACTGGTTGAAGTCGAGATCTGTATTAATAAGCTTCAGCCAATTCTACATATCAATGAAGAAGGGACGATTCGATTTTTCCACAAATCAGTCGGTGATTATTTGACCAGTTCAACAAGGTGCTTCGATATTCGATTTTCAGTTCAAATTCACAAATCCCATTCTCATCTAACCGAAAGATGTTTAACGGTGATTCAAAACGAGCTAAATTACAACATCGCTCAACTTCCTCTCCACACTCTACACAAAGATATTCCAAACTTCGAGCAGTTGGTTTCGAAAAATGTTTCGCCTCATCTTAAGTATTCAGCCCTTTACTTTTGGCAGCACCACGAAGCGTCGAAATTTGCTACTACGAATTTCCAACGCGTAAAAACTTTCACGGAAACAAAGTTTTTAAACTGGATCGAGCTTTTGAGTCTTTTGAACGCTACTAATCGGATTCCCTCGGCATGCAACTCGCTATCTGACGGTTACTTCAAATCAAGCGCAGATTTAACCGATTACACGTTGGAATTGCTCTCAGACGCAGTGCGACTATATCGAAAATTCAATACTGCAATCTCCGGATCAGCGCTGCAAACTTATGCCACAGCGATACCTTTTTCACCGAAAGAAACTCGAATTTACAAACACTTCATCAATAAACTTCCCACAGTTGCGATACCCCGTGTTGCAGCTGGTTCAGGAAACCATTGGCCTGCTTGTCTAACTACCTTGGAAGGTCATACAGCCTCGGTAACGTCATCGGCGATTTCAACTGATGGGAAATATATTGTTTCGGGGAGTGAAGATAGAACAATAAGGATTTGGTTGACGGAGAGCGGTGAAGAGGTTAAAACTCTAAAAGATAATCAAGATGTAAATTGGGTGGCTATATCCAGAGACGGAAAGTATATCTTTTCTGGCGGATATTCTGGCGGATATAATAGTCGCGTGAAGAAGTGGTCGATAGAGAATGGTTCCGTTATATGGTCACATGAGAATTCAGCTTTCGCCCTTGCAATTGATGGAAATTTAATGGTTTGCGGGGACTCTAGACATATGATGATCCGGTCGACACTTTCTGGCGATTTAGTTGGTTCATTTCAATTCCCCAGCTTTTCGTCGTACTTGACATGGACATCGATTTCGGCAGATGGAAAATGTATTGTTTATGGGGATTCCGATGGAAACTTTATGATCCGGTCTGTTGATAGTGGCGAAGAGGTTAAACATAAGAACATCAGATTCGTTAGTTCGGTTGCGATTTCTGCTGATAAGAAATTGTTGGTGTGTACCAAAGACCATAAATCCATAAAGATTTTGTCAATTTCTGAGAACGGCGTAGAGGTTAAGACTTCAATCAATAGCTCCGTATCGGTAACTAAATCGGCATTTTCAGCAGATGGAAAATGGATTGCTTGTGGGTGTAGCGACCATACGATAAGAACTTGGTCAGTCGAAAGCGGGGAGCAAATCAGAGTTTGGACTGGTCACTCAAACTACATATCTTCTATAGCAATTTCGACAGATGATAAATTCGTCATTTCAAGCAGCTATGATAGGACCACCAAGATCTGGTCGACTGAAAGCGGAGAGATTTTTGAACCATTAAGAAGCCATCTGGATATGGTGTATTCGCTGGCAATTACAGTTGATGAAAAGCGGATTGTGACGGGGAGTGTGGACAGCACAATTAAGGTCTGGTCGGTGGAGGGTGGGGAAGAGATGCTCACATTAACCGGTCACTCTGATATGGTTTCATCTGTGACGATTTCAGAAGATGAAAAGTGGATCGTTTCCGGGAGTGGTGATTGTAAAGTTAAGTTGTGGTCGATAGAAAGCGGAAATGACATTAAGACTTTCGTTGGTCACTCGGATTTTGTGTGGTCGGTTACTATTACGAATGATGGAAAATGGATTATTTCGGGGGGTGAAGATTCCGCGATTAAAATTTGGTCGGTTGAACGAGGAAGCTTGAGAAACACTCTAAGGGGTCATACCGGACCCGTGTATTCCGTAGCTACATCAGCAAATCGAGAGTGGATTGTTTCTGGTGGTGAAGATGCGACCGTTAAAGTTTGGTCGTTTGAAACGGGAATAGAGATGAAGTCTTTGAGCGGTCACTCCAGCCCAGTATATTCAGTAGCGTTTGTAACCAATAACCTTTATATTGCTTCAAAGAGTGATGGAGGCCGCCGTAAGTTTCATTATATATCTTTCGAATTTGCCCAAATTTACCTTTATTGTAGTTGACTACGAGCTTGAGACAGGAAAACGTATTGATTTTGATATTCCGCAAGCGACTTCGCTCCAGATAAAAAATCAGATTGATGTTGTTCTTCACGGAACAAGTATGGACCAGTGGGACGGGTGGGTTGCAGTCGACAAGAAAACATATTGCTGGCTGCCCTCAGAGTATCGGAAATGCGCGGGTCCATTCCTTTGTAAAAGATAACATGAAGTTTCAATTTCTACGAACTAGCCATCAGATCACACAAATTTTCTATAGCACATATTTCCCTGGAGGAGTTGATCTCTCAAAATTTTTTGAATTAACGTAAATAAAAATTCCATTTTTCATGAAGATTTCGTTGATGTAAGTCCATGCCTGCTTGTCAAAGATATTCACTAAAAAAAAGGAATGCAATCATTAAACATTTTCACAAAACCTCCGGTGCTGATATACCTCGGCGGAATAAACATATACTCATACGGATTATTTGCTTACGACAAAAACCAAGCAAAAACAGGAGGATGGCGCGTTCGAGAACGAACATTACAATTAACCGGCTTACTTGGCGGCTGGATCGGTGGAATGATGGCAATGCAACAATTTCGACATAAAACGGTTAAGAAAGAATTTACGAATGTTTATTATTCTTGCGTTGCGGTGAATATTGTTGGGTTGGGTTGTTTAGCGTTTTTGGGGAATAAATTGTTTGGTTTGGGGAATGCAGGTGGGAAACTGAATCCTGGAGATTTATACAGACGGTTGGAAGGCGTTGTTGGTACGGACGCGATGAACAGTTTGGTTAAAAATGCAACTGGTCAGAAACCTCCATCTCGACGAAGGAGAAAATAGCCAAAAAAAATAAAAACGAAAAATTAAAATAATCATAATTTTAATGAGATGTCTTAGTTCTGACGGCAATCAGTAGAAATTTAACAAAAAAACTGGAAAATAAGAGAGAATAAGTCCTTTCTATTCATCTGCTTTGGCAATCTGCCGCTCGGTTTCCATCTTCAAATCATAACCTCGTGGTCCTTCACCTATTCTCGCTCGCTCCTTTGTTCCGATCTCAATAAGCCAAGTTCGTAGATTTTTCTTTAAACCGACAACCTCCACGATGTTGGCCACTAGTTTCGTTAAATCTTCAATGAGATCTTTGTTTATATTGCTTAATCCATCGCATTTTTGGTGATAACATGGATCATGAGGTGCGTTCGCAATAACTTTACGAGTTTTATGACGTTCTGCAAGTTCTCGGCTTATTATTTCGCCTGTCGATAAAAAAAAAATAATAAAATAAAAAGGAAACGATAGGCAAATTAAAATATAGAACCTGCTCCGGTTTCTAATCCTCCAGTTGGGATACCGTTTGTAACAAAAGGCAGAAAGTCGCTTCCTAAACGTGAATTGAGCGAAATATGCGGAGATATATTTTCCATATTTACCAGCAATCATGGGTTTAAATTCGTATGGCTCGCTGTAAAACTGTCTTGCACTTCGTGGGTGTGTAAAATTCCCTGCAAAAGAAGTCATGAGAGATCAGAATTCCAACTCGCAGAGAAAGGCTACATACAGAATTCACCGTAAATCTTTTGAATAGCTATTGATGCATTCTTAATCTCATCAGGTGCCGAGTATCCATCGTGGATCTTACAATGAATCAATTAATTTTTTTTTTTTCAACAACTGATGGATGTTTATGTTACATATGGTATCCCGTTCGGTGAACCAAGCATATCGTGATTCAACGACATTGCAATCTTTTTAAATTCTTCAGGATTCTTCGCTTTTAACTCTCGTACATAATGTCGTGATCCCAATAATCCTACTTCTTCAGCACCCCACCTTTTAAGTAAAAAAAGCTTGAATAAGAAATACTAAACAATAATTTTGAAACATACCATGCGAATCTGATTCTGTTTTTCAATTTATTGATGATTCCGGATTTGAATAGTTGAATTGCCACTTCTAGGACAGCAGCACTTCCTGATCCGTTATCAACCAACCTGCAATTAAAGTTTTTTAAATTTTAGAGAATGAGGGAAATTGTCAATCTACAAACCCTGGTCCGTCAGGAACTCCATCTTAAAAAAAAAAAAAATATGAATAAAAATATTCATAGTATCCCTAAGAACTATTCATACCGAGATGAGCCCCAACAATAATGGTATTACTTTGATTCCCTCGGAAAGTCTCGGCGAGAACATTAAACGTTTTCTCAATCGTGAGTTTATTCTTAACCGTAATCGAAACAAAAATCTTGGTCTCGATAGATTTAAAGATCTCTCCAAGTGAATGCGTCATTGATAATACGGGGATTCCCATTAATGGGTCACCCTTTTTCCATTCAACAATTCGAACTCGAGCGCCTAATAGTGATTTATATCGAGGTGGGTTATAAAATATTACCGCTGATGCATTCGCCTACAAGAAAAATTCGAAATCAAAAACCTGAAGATTACAATACAATGGTTAATGTACTTTTTCGGCATTTGATGCGGAGATCCATGGTTCACAACCTTCACCGGCTTTGATCAGCGCTATGTGATCAGTTGGAAAATCTGAAAAGTGTGATTCGTCGCATCCACCTGATTCAACGTGCTTTAATTTTTTGTCGATTAAAACAGCTGATGGACCTCCGTATCGCATTGATCGGACTGGAAGGAAGAAAAGTATGAATTATTTCAAATGATCTACGCGAAACTTTCTAAAGTAAAACTTACTGTCAACTCCAGCAATCAATGTTCCATTCCATTTCCCTGACACACTCACTTTCGGAGGCGCCAATTCCTATGATGAAACACCATTAATATAACTCTTACAAATTCATCTCCAGGTAAATCATATGATCTACGTACCTTCCAAACCGGAGCATGGAAGTACTGTGTCGTAATATTGTAAGGATGGCCATGAATCCCATTTAACACCGACAATTTATCAATAACATATTTCGCAGATTCCTCATGTCCAATTCCTATCGCTCGGTTTCCAATTCGGCTTCCGATTTCATCGAATGCTTTTAAATGTGTTTCGATACCAAGAATGTTGCAATATGGTGGAAGGTTCTGACCAATAACTATCAAGAAAGCAATTAGATTTCCACATTTAGGTTTTAAATTTGGGTATGGTTCTGGGTGATACTTCGTTCTATTATTTTAATCTCCGTGTAATTGCCGAGAATGACCACAACGAGAATTGCGAGAATTGTCACGGCGATTAAAAGACCGCAGAAATACGCTAAGGTGGGAATGAACAGGAGTATTGGTAAGACACGAGGAGTCTCTTCTACAAATGTGTTTTGAATAGGTTAATTGCAACCACAGCCATACAAAACAACTAGAATTACCAGAGAATGTGTGCTCGACGACATCATCTGCAACAGCGGAAACTGACGAGGCAGCTTCATTCTGACTTGCTTTTCCCTTTCCTTTATCTGCAGCGGTTGGTTGAAGCAATGGTTGCCTTTCTTCGTCCATAATGAATTGTTCCTTTTTGCAATTGACGGATCTTTATCGATTGTTCCATGATCTACATTTCATATGATTTTTAAAATTTATTATTTTCTTTTTTGTCCTTAAGACTCCGTTGTTTTTTTTCTTTCTTTGTGCGCCAGATCTGTCTCCTCCTCAACCTTCTCACTTTCTTCTTCATTTTTACCAGAATCTCCATCATCCGCTTCAGATTTCTTAAACACCTCTCTCAAGGCCATAGTTGCGTACTGGGAAGATAGAAGTGTCAACTCCAGTATGACCGCCAGGTATTTTCCATCTTTAAAATTCTTCATTTGCAAACTACAAACTAAACAATGTGTTTCGATTTACCTGGTATGCTCTCAACGGGAGGTTTACCCTCCGCAATTTCAAAATCTGTCATTATTAACGGCGTATTAGGATCGTTGTATCGTATAAAGCTCCATGTACAGTCTTTTGGCACCGCAACAATTTTTCTGTAACTTCCCGGCAATGACCAGTCGCGACTTTACAATAAAAAGGTTGATTTAGTTAATCATTTCCATCGCATGATTCGACAGTATCACATACTTTTGTCTTTTCATGTTATTAATATCCAACCCACCATGTTCCTCAAGAAAAGTCTTGTACAATTGCTTCATTTCATTGTCGGGATATTGCACCGAATGTCCCGGAAGTGGCAGAACCACATCTTTTAGCGTGTAACGTTTAAGATCCTCTTCCGTAGATATGGTTTTAAGAACTGTTTCATGAGGTGTTTCGGGCGTCTCCAACTCAACCAACTCAAGTTCTGGAACTGGATTTTCGTAGACCAAGTCTCCCAATACAACGTTTGGTCCGTATAATCGTAGACGTTGAGACACCATGTGATTCCATACAAAGGATTGATAAGCGTGAACGTACATTAGCTTCAAATTTCGAGGAATCTGGATATGAGAGTTTAAAGTCTTATCATGGTCTTTTAATCGTAAACAAAATACCGCGTTCAAACCGGCAACATAATTTTCTCCGCTCTTGACAAACTCACTCATTATCGCTCGTTCCGCCGTACAGCTTCGTGGAAACAGATTTAACGCCTCAGTAGGATTGCGATGATTTTTCCAATGTGTTCGTGCCATTAGGAAATCTTGTCTTTCTTCTTCTTTCGGTCTCAAAATCAAATCTACAGCTTCTTCATACTTTTCCGCGAGGATTGTTTGTCCGACTTGGTGAGTAGACACGGAACGAGTACCAAATCTCTGTTGACCGTAGTAGTTGAGAAAACCGTTGTCTTTCAGTGATGCCAATGCATTCGTGATTGTTGACTCTGACGGTGCCTCTACCTCCCTTTAAAAATAGAGAGCGTTCTTTTCTAAAAAAAGTTTATTGCATTTTTGTTCTTAATATACCTTAGTACGATGCTGAATCGGTTTCCAGATAACAATCCGAGGCATAATGGTGAATCGACATACCTACAAGATGTTATAAAGCATTAAAAAAAACCATAAAGTGAGTATATCGCATTACCTGAAATTTCCCACTTTCATTCCACGTAACTGTTTATTCAAGGCGCAGATTCGATTTGCCCTTATTCTCATTCCGGTGACCTGTTGCACAGTGATGGCGCGCTTATCTTTAGTTCCAGCGAACGTAAAGTTATTCGGATTAGTTCTTTAAAATTTATTGATTGAAAAATTATTTAAAAACAGAGAAATTGATGACTTACTTTAACAATTTAGAGATGATTCCAATTGCCTCCATGGTGTCTTTATTCTCTTTGTAAAGATGAAACGTACAATAACGTGACGTTTCTAAATCAGCATCCCTATTATCTCTTCTCTTTCTCTTATCTGAAAAGGAAAATCACACGTAAATGAGCACTATATCAGCATTTTTTCAAAAAGAAATGTGCTTTTTACTTGTTTTTGGGATATATCGCACAGAAAGACAGTCATTCTCGGTTTTTGATTCAAGTTTATCACCAAAGAACTCTTTAATAGTTTTGTGAACGGTGGTACGTAATTGTTTATCCAACACTTTCTGCAAAAATAAAGACATTACCATAATGAACGCCAGTATATCATACTCAATGTTCTAACCTGTGTTAACACTTCGTCATCGGGGTCTTGAGTTTCGATCAATCTTGCAATTCTGTTTACAGTGGTTTCATCCGACAACAATTCAGCAAGTTTTTGAATCCCAGTGCTTAGGTCTTTTGGAGTTTCCTTTAATCACACAGTTATCAACTGATATATATAATCAAATGAAACCAACAAACTTCAGGAACAGTTTCACCAGAGGGTAGTTCCAAATTAGTTAGACGCACAACGTTCCCTTCCACATCAACCTCATGAACATGAAAATCTTCGAATCTAGATAATAAATCAAATATGCACATGATCTTGATAGAAAAATTACAGTATACCTGTCCTTGAACGAGGCTTTAAAGCCGGACAACACGGAAGGATAGACTCTGAATTCCTGCAGACCCAAGGCAAACTCGGTGAAATACACGGGCCTGGCACGGACAGCGGCGACGGCGGAGGAGACGAGCGAGACAGCGGGCCGCATTTGGGGAGGATCGAAAGAGAGCCTGGGTTTCTTGTCCTGCATTAGTTTTCTTTTGTGCAACAAGTGGCTGTCCCAGGCTTATACTACAATGAAGCACTCTGTTCTGTTCGTCGCCCTGCTCTCGCCCCTCGTGTCGCTCGTCCTCGCCCAGAACTGCATCTCAATCGACTCCACAGACGCCTGCTCGCCTTGGGCTGCCGGTTTGAAGATCGACACTGCTGCTCTCAGTGCCGCTTACGGCGTCACTATAGAAACTGCGTCGCAATGGAACGAAATCGTAAAAACTTTCTCTAGAGGTGGTCCAACTCAAGGCAAACTCTGGTACAGTTTTGTCCCGTCTTGAATGAAAAATTTGGAAATCTGATGTCTTTGTTCACACCAATTACACAGGTCGGACTACCTTCACTGTCCCACATACCAAGGAGATCCTATTCAATACTATCGCACATATGTGTGTCTTACAGACATCTTTCAGCTCTCAAAATCCTGCAATCCCACAGCCACGATCAGTCCAACAATTTACCCCGAAGTCTGCGACGTTTATTCTGCCGCTCTCAAAGGAATTGTAAATGACTGTCCTACTCTTGCGAATTTGGTTGGTCAAGATGGTTTACTCGATGAAAAAACTTTGGCCGATGTATTTGAGCGCAGAAAAGGAATGCTCTCGGCGAAAGAGACTTGCAAAGAACTCGTTACCTCCAATTCAAAATCTAACGAAACCCAAGTTTGGGGTGTAAAAGATGATCAGAGATCATGTGGTTAGTCACACATATATGATTTGCCTTGAATCTAAATGATTATTTAGGATTCGCTTCAAATCCCGACGTGGCCTATCAGTATTGTCGAGATGTGAAGGATTCTTTTGGTCAAACTCCTAAATGCTGCAGCGTCTTACCCGAATTCAATGGCAAAACTTCTGGTTTCAAAGCATTGCAGCCTAACTCAATTAGCGCTCAAGCCGCTGCTGAATCCGGCGATTCACAATCTCAACAACAAAGTGGATCTGGTACCAACGTTCCTCTGATTGCTGGTTCCGTTGGTGGTGGTGTCGCTGTCCTTGCTGCTGTAGGTGCAATACTTGTTTCCCGCAGGAGGTCTTTCAGCAAAGTTTCAACGACTGCTCCGCAAGAAGATGTCGTTAAATTCCCTCCTGGAAATCGACATCAAGTGATCACCGAGTACGCTCCAACAATGGACGACGAGCTCGAGTTGATGATGGGTGATCTTGTGGAGATTCATTTGAAATATGCGGACGACTGGTGCAGAGGTGTAAACATATCTTCCGGAAAGATTGGTCTCTTTCCCCATAGCGTTGTTAGACCAGTATAATCTCCTTTTTCGTGTTTCATGTATTATTAATAAAAATCATTCGTGTTTTTTCTTTTATTACAAAACATCAACTTTTATGTACTTTTACAACACTTGGCATTCAAGTATATTCGAGTACTTTGATAGTATCATCTCTCCTTTTCCTCGTTCCAATTTAGTCCATCCAACTGCTTGAACACAGTAGATGTATTTTCTACCTCGGAACTGAGCCGGGTCTTTAAACGTAAATTGACCTGGTTGAACATTATCCTCAACTTCTCCAATGAGAGCGAAATCGCCTACTTGCTTTCCATTTCGATCAATCTCGTTTCTGAATATACGATACCGAAAGGCTCCCGTCGAACCCCTCCATCTTAACATATTACCGTTTACTTCCAACAGCGACGGCGCTTCCAAAGGAAGTTTGCTCGGATTCCCAGTCATCATTGCATGTTTCATTACAACTTTAACGACGTTTTCCTCATTGTCTGGGAATCCATCAGCGGGACTGAATCCAGGAAAGTGAAACGCTTTAAACCCTCGATCTTCATCATGAACATAAAACCCACCATCTCTTGCGTGATATCTTAAACTCCAACACAAAGTCCCAGAGATTTTATCATTATTCACCGCAGTCGACAACATCTTATCATACACGTCAGAACTCGCAAAGCCATATTCACCAACAAAGAATGCTTTCTTGAATTTCTTCACGTAATTCGCGTCTTTAACCATTCGGGAACTGTATCCGAAAGTTGGATCGTAATAATGGTTACTAAACATGTCGATCAGAGGATGCTCGAGACATTCTACCGCAAATTTCGGAGGGTTACATGTGCCCCCAAGTGTTCCGTCGAGTACGAGTTGGTTCGGTGCCAGTGATTTAATAAGTGAGGCAAGTTCGATGGTCCACGACGCAGGCGGCGTATAATCCCATCCACCAAGCTCATTCCCTATTACCAATTCAAAAAAGGATTCAAAGAACATGGAAAAAATTTGCTCTTACCAGTTTCCCATCCCAAGATTGCTGGGTCATCACCATACCGAATTCCAGTAATCGTATTCCTTCGATTCAACACCCAAGTAACCATCTCCCAAAAGTCTTTCTTCACATACTTATCCTCGAAGAAATCCAACTCTCTTCTCCCTCTAAACGCCGCCCAAGTCGATATCCCACCCCACCAATCCCACTGATCCACAAGAGGTATAATTAATTTAACACCAAACCTCGACGCAACGTTAATTGCGGAATCAAGAGCTTGAAAAAGTTTTTCGTTGTAGTGACCAGGCGAGATAATATGACGATTTAAATCTCCAACTGAAAGTACATACGTTCGAGTGACTTTTCCGTTCAGCATGTAAATTGACTGAATTGCGTCCATTTGTTCCCACTTTTTTAATGATTAAAAAATTCTAAATGTGTGTAAATAATAGTGTCACCTCTGTCGGAATAGCCCAACCATGAGGCGGTCGGTCTTCTAAACAATGCAAATTGGGAATATTGAACGAATGGAAAGTGAATGGGTCTCCATCGCAGAAAAGACGATATTCATTGCGAATTACAAAATGGTTAGCGTAGTTTCGAGGATCCTTTGCTTCAGTAACTTCCTTCTTTTTCCCGAAATTAAATAAGTTCATGTTCCACAAAATGTAAAACCAAGCCTGTCATGATGTCAGAATCGTTTTGAGTAAAGTAAAAGTTAAAAATTTAAAATTTGATCGTTTTCATTTATTTTCCAAATCAAAAAGTCAAAAAAAATCTGTGAAAAGAAAGATCAAAGATCTGTAATTATTTATTGACAATTTTCGCGTTTTTTTTGTTTTGCTTTTCAAACAAATCAAATCACTGAAAGAAACGTATATTTATAGTTCTTGCCAACGGTTGAATTTGTATCAGTTTACCGTACAAGCTTATTTATTATCATAACAACCATCCAACAGAATTGTAGACTTGGTATATTCTTATTTCTGGCATCTCTGTTAATTTATCTAATCATTTTGTTTTAATATATTTTCCCATACAGAATTGATCAATAGTTTCTCACACCTCCCTACCTAATTTTCCCAGAAATTGCAACAATTAAATTCAGCAAACTTTCCCTCGTACCACTCAAATAAAGCATCACCTGCTAAACTTTTAACCTCCGTTAAATTGGTAATGGACTCTAATCACCTGATATCCCTTAAATATGGTAAATTTATTTTTTTGCCTCTTTAATTTAACCCAGTGAACTTGAACCTTCAGCACAAATAGATTCACAAATGACAATCGATATTTCCGAGTGTATATATATCTCACCGACACAAAAGCTTGCATCAGTTCCAAATTCGACATTCGAGGAAGAAGATCAAGGGTCTGATTCAATATCAAACAAAAAGACGGTTCCACCTCGATCTCCAGAACCTCGTCGTCGTCATCCATCTGATAACGAACAGCTACAAAAATCTATTACGATATGTGAAGAATTTAAAGAATTTGAATCGAGTACCAAAGATGGAAACTATCTGGTTAGTGTTTCTGCCGCGGCAGCAGAAGGCGAACTCGCACCTACGAATGCGGAATCGCAAATTGAGAAAATTGAGAGGAAATCTTTGGAGATTCCGAATATTATTGAAATGGTTTGTGAGGATGAGATGGCGCTCGTAAAGTCTCCGAAGAAGATTGATGTTGATATTGTTGTTCCGTCGGTTGTTGTCACTGAAACAGAAAGTAGGATTGAATCTCAGGTAAAACAGATTTTCTCCAGATTCAAGGTCGAGAAAGTTTAATAAAGCGATGATTTAAAAGGAGATATTGAGCTTTTACTATCCATTTGGAAAACCAACGACACAATTTGCTTTCGCTCCCGTGGAAAGCCAGGTTCGTCATTTCAAGTGCATTTTGTGAACTATCTAAAAAATTCTAGATTCGGGAATTATTTGCAGATTCACAAAGCCAGGAGGGAGAACTGAATGAACGAGAATTTTTGAAAATCACGATCGCGCTCGGTTTACCGAAATTCATGAACGCTGTTTTGTTTGATGCAATCACGGAGGTCCGCAATATTTCTCGAATAAAAATTCCACCTAGTTCAAACGGGAATAATGATCCTCAGAATGTGAATGTTCCAGAGTCGTCGTTGGAGAGAAAAGTATCTTACCAATCCTTCTTAAAGTTAGTTTTTAATATATTTTTTGTTTTTTTGCCAATTTTTATTATCCTTTCTAATTATAATTACTCTATGTATTTATTTTTTTTCGAATTTAGGTTATGGCTTATGGTGACCGAGACTTATTTTAATATACAATCAATTTGTTTCGGTATCATTAAACGGAAAGAAAAAGACCACATCACCCCAGATGATTTAAGTATAGTAGTTGAAGGTAAAATTTGAGCACATTAATCTTCAATGGGATTATATTTTCTATATACAGACGTCGTCAGACACCACCCGGGACTCGAATTTTTATCATCAGTTCCTGTATTTCAACAACGTTACGGTATTCAAAATTTATATTGATTTTGAAAGTAGTGAATTAAAAAAAAACATGTTTAGTGGAAACGGTTGTCTCTAGAATATTTTATTTGAAACGACTTAACTGCAACGATAAGATGACGTTTTCTGATTTCAAAAAATTAGGACTGACCGAATGTTTATTTCAACTTCAAATGGAAGACGATATCAACAAGGTAGTTTTAAAAACTTTCAAAACGTTTAGCAACTGTTTTTAAACCTTTCCTTAGGGACGCAATATGTTTTCTTACAAACACTTCTACGTAATTTATTGTAAATTTTGGGAATTGGATACCGATCACGATATGCTCATATCACCTAAATCACTGATGACATACGATCACAATGCGATCTCTCGACGTGTAATTCGGCGCGTTGTTGAATACGCCCACGCAAGAAACAAAGAGAATCAAGGAAAAGCGATCGGTTCACGTACTTCTTTAATTCCCGTAACCGGTTCACGAACCAGATTAAACAATTTCCCTTCCGGAAAATCAAAAGATGAAAGTCAACTACTCAGCGATGAAAGCGATATAAACATGGAGTTTGAAGAAACAGACGAGAGCGATGATGAAGACGACGGAGTAGCGGAAGCAAATGTAACATTTGATGAAAATGCGCCAACATTTACGTATCGCGATTTTATTTGGTTTATATTGTCCGTGGAAGATAAGAAGACACCGCAGGGAATTGAGTTCTGGTTTAGAATGTTGGATCGGGATGGCGATGGTGTGTTGAGTTTACATGAGCTTCGGTATTTTTATGAAGAACAATGGAAGCGGATGTTGAATGGTCGCATGAGTGATCCTTGGAAATTCAACGATTTCGTTTGTAGCATGTACGTATTTGAATAAATACTTTTTCTACTATTATTTTACGAAGTTTTTTTAACAATCATAGATTGGATTTGGTGAAGCCAAGAGATTCGGAGCGGTGTCTTATAACACTGCAAGATATTAAAAAATCCGGAAACGCTGCCTTGTTTTTCGATAAAATATTCGATATGCGAAAGTATGAGATTTACATGCGAAGAATCGATCCTATGTTTAGAGAGATGGATGACCTATGGACTTTAGACGGGTCCGGAAAAAGAATTAAATTAGAGTAAGTTGGTTTGAAAAATATCACAAATTGCTCTAAATTTTATTTATTAGGGGTTGGGAGAAATTTGCGGAAAGGGCTTACGATGAACTTGCAAGCGAAGAAATTCAAGGACGATCAAACTATTCGAACTATTGTAACAACACGCGACGAAGACGAAGGAGAGCAACCAGGTTGTCAGCCGACATTACTTCTGACGTTAATGAAGAAGCGGATGTGAATAATAACCCGTCAGATTGCGAGGCTGCCGACACAGACATCATTTTTATTTCAGAAGGTGATTTGCAAGTGAATTTGGCTGAACCAGTATTAAATGATACCGCACATATAGACAAGATGGACGTAGACATGGATGGTGCAGACGAGTTTGATAAGATATCTCGAGAGATTTCAGACGCAACATCGAATTTCGAACATTCCCCCGAAGACGCTGAAGCGGCGGAATTAATTGAGGAAAGTTTTTCATCGGATTCAGGAAACTCGAGCATTCGAGGAGGAAAGAAGCGAACACGTAAAGGAGCGGATGTATTTAGCCCGCTATCGAATAACGTGATCGGTGAGGATGCACCAAACCAAAACGGTGAAAATACACAGTCGGAAACTGAAATTATTCTATTGGAACAACAACGAATCAATGCGCTTGAAACCCTCACAGAAACAGAGCCATTACCTGAAAGTCTTGATACTATCAATCAGCATGAAGAGCCAGAATCACAAACGCTGGAAGCGACGTTAGCCGCGGCAAATCTCGGAACTGAAGAATCCTCCAAATTCGAAAACGTGTTCGTTGCCCAAATGGATGAAAATGCAATCATTACTGGGACCAAAAGGGCGAAAATAATTGTTTCGGGTGAAGTTGTTGATGCACCACCGTCCGCCGAAACAGAAGACCTTCCAGATCCTACGCCGGCTGCTTGAAATTTCAGCGAAAAGAACACGAATTTAGACGAAGACGATGTGATCGGATTTTATGATATCTCAAGATAAACAAGATAAAATTTTTTAATAAAGAGTACACTGTAATAGTCCAATGTAATAAATAGCATTCAGTTTATTGAGTGAGTATGATTTAATGGGTTGATGGTCTTTCGTTGAGTAAAGCTGGTTTCGGAGGTGGCTCTTCCCCTAAAACAACTTACTCCAACTCATTAATGGAAATGAATACGAAGAGCGGCTAAGTTATACCTCTTCGGAATAATTTGAAAGTCAAATACATCATCACAGGAGTCACGGCAATTATAGTAGTTAAACTGTGCGGTGAAATGTTAAATTTGTAAATTCTGAACCAGCAAAAACGAATTACCTTCTCTTGCGATCTTTACCAACAAAATCCATAAACAGACCCATGATGAACAAAAAGCAATAAAGTTAAAATAAAAATTTCTCAATTGAATCAATTGGAAAAGTTGTGGAAATTTTGTCAAAACTTATATGGAGTCAAAAAACAATCCACAACCCGTTTTTCGCAAGGCCTCGTCTTTTTTTCGGCGCCTGACTCTCGGCAGAATACTTTTATTTGGAACCGCGATATTTATTTTCTCTTCGTTTTACGTCTACGATCAAAACAGCGCTGAACCATTGATACAAACGAGCAGATGTGTGAAACGCTGTGGGAAAAAGGATTCGCAGAATTTAATACCTCGTATCATCCACCAAGTCTGTTATTTCCTTTTTATTGTTTTTCTTGTTTAACCTGCCTTCTTTAAAGTCGTGGAAAACTGACGAACTGCCTGAGGTAAAATTTATTCTGACATTAATCTTTTTTTGCGTTTGATATTTAAACTTGTATACAGCGATTTGAAAAATGGTCGGAAGGGTGGAAGCGAATACATCCCGATCATACGTACTTGTTCTGGACTGATAAAACGAACAGAGAGCTTGTCGAGGCAGAATTTCCGTGGTTTTTGGAAACTTATGACAAACTTCCGAAAAACATTCATCGCGCGGACGCTGTTAGATACTGTTATATGTATAAATATGGTGGTGTTTACGCGGATTTGGACGTCGATGCTCTCAAACCGATGAATGAATTGTTTCCGAAACTGAGTGCCCGCTATTCCCGACTTTCAGAGGAGGACAAGAGAAATTTCGTGTACGATATAGATCCTGATAACCCGGAAACTTGGAAGTTGAGTTACAGTTCAGCTGCGAAGCCCAGCGAGAAGCAACCAGTCGACTTAGTACTGCCGTTGATGTCTAACGACACCAAATTTATTCACAACGTTCCTAACGCGTGGATGGCATCGAAACCGGGGCATTCATTTTGGGTTTGGGTTTTACATAAGATTCAGAATACCTTGAAGGATCCGAAAAATGCAAATTTGGTAGAAGAACTAACAGGGCCTGTTGCGTTGTACGAAACCGCGATTGAATGGCAGAAACAACGTAAAACGATCCAAGGCGTTGAAAGTGATACTGGAAAGAACATATTTGGCGAATTTAATGAACGCATTTGGTTTGCTCCACCTGGTTGGTTTCTCTAAATTTTATTATCGAAATAGCTTAAATTATTCGGTTCAGGGGTTATATTTCCTTACGATTGGACTAAAGCACATGAAGACGGATCATATTGTTCGGGTCAGTCCCCTACTTTTGATGCAAATGAATGTATCAAAAAGGTGACCACAGAAGATAGTTACTCCATCACATATTGGGTACGTGATTTTGATTTCTTCATGATATCATTTACAAATGTTGTTTAGACTCATACATGGGGCTGATTCTTAATTTGTATTAATTTTATTTCTGCGATTTTGGTGGTATTTGGATTGGTTTTTAATTTCCAATAAATTTATAGACTATTATTAAGATAAATTAAATAATTAAACCATATTAAATACTTGGTAAGAAAACACAAAGCATATGATCAGGAATCTTTTATATTTCCTGACAGTTTAATTTTTTACCTGAGCTATAATGTTAGAAAGTACAAAATTCTCAAGTCAAGACTTGTTCAAACCCCAAGCAATCCAGATCAGGGATGAAGATCGTCAAGTTGTTTTGTGTGGGTTTCTCAGATTCACTGCATCCTTTAAAAAGGAATTTGAGATTTTCATTTCCAGCACGTGATAAGTTGCATCGATATTACTGGAACCCTCACAATTCTGCTTGTTGAGAAAAATTCATGCAGCATTGACATCATGAACACTGAGACACAGATATTCCAGGCTGATTGCGAGATCTTGATTTGACTCATTGCTTTTTATTGAATTTCTTAGTAGAAGCTTTGAGTGACATTTTATACCAGTTGGTATTGGATGTAGACGATTTAGATGCTTCAAGTTCAAAACGTTTAAACAATTAGAATAAGATAAACAAACGATTGAAGACTTTATTAATTACCTTCAAGTTCAAAACGTTTAAACAATTAGAATAAAATAAACAAATGATTGAAGACTTGAAGATTTCAAAGGAAAACAAATTCTATATAAGTTTGGCACACAGCCATCAAGACCCTGCGCTTC
>JADGJK010000344.1:0-20392 GCA_027600645.1 Nowakowskiella sp. JEL0407
GGACGGGGGTTGACGTCGAGCGAGTGCGGGGGCAGGGCCGTGGAGCACAGCAGGGGCGCAGGAGACAGCCGCAGAGCAGAGCGCGAGAGCGGGACAGCATGCGCTTTGGCCAGCAGCCAAATGGCGTGGGTGTGGGGCAGCGCCAGGAGAGTGCAGGGCAGCGGGGTGGTTGACATGTGGCACAAACAATGAAGCCGCACTTGGTTCTCAAGCACACTGCGCCGCCTGCGAGCGACCGGCTGGCCTTCCTCAACGACTCGTCGCTCAACTTCATCCGCACCGACTACCCCGACAGGAGAGAGTCGCTCAAGCAGCGCTACGCCAAACTCCTGCTCAAGAAGCACACCAAGGAACCCGCGCTGCAGCAACAGGTCTCCCTGCCCCAGGTCGATCTCTCGCCGTCCTCTGGTATCCCCCTTCCTTTTTATTCTCAGGCATCCACTGACTCTCTCTCTGTCGCAGACCCAGGCTACCAGCAGCAAACGCTCAACATCATCTACGACGAGACTGCTTCTTCTCAACAACCACTGCAAGACCTCGACGACTCGCAGACCGGCTTCTTCTCGCTCGACTCCACCCAGTCCTCCGCCCTCGAATTCCTCGTCCCCGCAAAACTCCCCTCTGAACCAACCACCCCCCTCTACTCCCGTCGCTCCTCCCTAAACACCGACCTCGACACTTTCACTACCCCGCACCAGACAACCAGCACAAACTCTTTTTTAACCGACAAAACCTACCCTACCTTCCCGCAACGTCACCGCCAACACTCTTCCAGCACATCCCTCACAAACTTTTACAAAAAAGGTTTAAAAATAAACATCAAACGTCGAAACTCGGCAATCGATACTTCCGCAACTTCCCCAACCTCAATTCCTTCCGTGTCCGCTTCAAGTTATAATTCAATCGCTCCCTCACCGGCCGTTTCGTATTTTATGAATTTGGCGCAAAACGTGGGGTCTAGTTCGACCCAGCAGCAGTTTATTGATGATGATGTTTACGAAGATGGCGATGTGGTTGGTGTTTATACCATACAAAAAGAAATTGGTCGGGGTTCGTTTTCTAAAGTTTATAAAGGATACCATAGCGATTCTTCTGGAACCTCCGTACCAGCAAACTCGTTACCAGTTAATACTACTCCTTCCATCACTACCACTACTACTGCTGAACCGTTGGCAATAAAAGTAGTCTCAAAGAAAAAAGAAACAGAGGGCGATGTTATTACATTATTAGACCACGAGACGCAAATTTGGAGTACGTTAATACACCCAAAAATCGTAAAAATGGTAGACGTATTTGAAGCAGAGAATTGTGTGTTTGTCGTGAGCGAGTACTGCGATTGTAATTTACTCGAGTTTATCGAACGACAAGATGGCGGAATCTTGTCTGAATCTCTAGCAAAATCAATGCTGAAGGATATTTTACAAGCTGTAGAGTATATCCACGGAATGGGCGTCGTGCACCGTGACTTGAAATTGGAGAATATATTGGTATTGGAATCTACGAATGAATGTAAAGTTGTGGATTTTGGTTTGAGTTTTGTGGTGGACCCGAATTCGCCGTATTTTGCGAATTTGAGTGTTTCGTCGCCGAGTAGTACGATTTTTTGTGCGGGCTCGATTCCGTATTGTGCGCCGGAGGAGTTGAGTTCGGCCGTTAGTCATACTCCCGTTTGCAAGTCGGATATTTGGTCCGTCGGGTGTATTTTTTATGCGATGGTTACGGGTGTGTTGCCCTTTTGGGATGAGTTTACTCCACGGTTACAGTATATGATTAAAAAGGGAAAGTACGATGAGGAGAAAGTGAAGGGTGATGGTCCGAGGAGGGTTTTGAGGAAAATGCTACAAGTTGATGTGGACAAACGGTGTACGGCTAGAGATATTTTACAGGACGAATGGTTTAATACTTGATTTCTTTCTATACTTTTTTTTTGGAGCGGATTAGAGGAGAATTTTTCTTTTTTTATAATATTTTCATTGGGTTTGCTAATCTTCAACTCATTTTCATCTATTCTGTTTTTTTGGACGAGTCGTTTTCTTTCTTCATCATAAAAAAAATAACTCAAATGTGAAATAGCATCAATGAAAATAATAAAAAAAAAGAATTTTTTGGGTCAAAAATTTAGCACGGTACACTCTAATTTATTTCTTTACAATATTAATAAGTCTTCCTTCTTTGGCAATAACAATCTTGGTAATCTTTTCTTGTTCCAAAATAAATCCAGAGTCAATCAGAGCGCATCTAATTAATTGCTGTTGTTGTTCAACATTCTTTCCCAGAATATCTGAGACCTCCGTTATCGTTCCAACCTTTACTCCATTCTCCTAAAAAAAACAAGTTGTACATTTTGATTCCCAACAAAAACGTCTTGCTTACCATAACCACACAAACCCCATCTCCATCCTCAACATCATCAACCCTTGGCCAACTCCAAACCCCTTCGTCCCCACAAACCACCCTCATCTCCTCCGCAAACCTCGGCGCAACCGGCCACAACATTCTCAAAAAACACCCAACCGCATACCCAACCTCTTTCTCATCTCCCGCATCATCACATTCCAAATACTTTTCAATCTCGTAACTCAACTTTATCAACTCGGCAATCATAATCGGAAACGCAAACGTCTGTTCTAAAACTCCACTACACTTTTTTATCGTCCCATTAACAAATCTTCTCAACCTTCCATTAGTTCCTTTACTTCCACTCTTTCTCGCAACATTCGTATCACCACCTTCCCAACCTTTCCTCTTCGCAGCATACAAATTCACAACCCTTGTCACCCGATTACACCACCGCACCATCCCCACAATCGCATTCGAATCCCACAATAATTCATCTTGCGGTGCGGCTTTATACAAGATGTATAACCGTGCCGCATTTATCCCGTGGAGTGATATGATTTTGTCCGGTGAGATTCCGTTGTATTTGGATTTACTCATTTTCTCAAATGAAGATTTTAAGCGTGTACCGGTTTTTTTCGAGTATGGTTTTGAATCTATAATAGAGTTTGTTAATTTTTGTTTTTTTTTTGTGTGTGTTGGATATTGGGGAATTAGATAAAATTGAAAAAAAAAAAAGAAGAGAATAATATTTATAATATTTATTTATTTTTTTACCAATATATTCGATTTCGTCGGGTTTCAAGTATCGTCCTGTTTCCTCACATTTATGAGTTTGTCCTAGAACCATTCCCTTTCATAAGGAAAAACGTTCGTGAAAAGACTTGAATCACTAAACTTGGAATATTACAAATTCTTATTCACCTGGGTTAATAATTTCAAAAATGGTTCGGATATAGTTTTCCCCTTTGTTTTCGATCTCGGTACTATTGCTTGTTTTTCCAACACTTTGGTTACAAATCTAGTAGTACGTTAAAATAACATTAAAATAACACATTAACAAAATTCCGAATGTGATGATATTCCTCGGGGGGGGGGGGAAAAACAACCTTGAATACAATAAATGTAAAATCGCATGTTCGACTCCACCAACATATAAATCAACAGGTGCAAGTTTTTCGTAACTTTCCGGCGCGCAAATACTTCGAAAAATTGATGAAAAAAAAATAAATCACCTAAGATTACCAAAGAACTAAAGAAAACAAATTATTTCTACCTTTTGTTATTATTCACGTCAAGATACCGAATCCAGTACCACGAAGAATCAACAAACGTATCCATAGTATCAGGCTCTCGTCGCGCTGTATTTCCACACCTAATTCAGTTTTTCTTCAGATTCCAAAAAAAAAAAGCCAACAAAAATGTACAACCGTTGGAAAACTTACTTTGGACAATTACAATCCATAAACTCTTTAGAATTCTTTAACGGCGATCCATCCTTCCCAACGAACTTCAAATCAATCGGAAGAATCACCGGAAGTTGTTCATCCGGAACCGGAACCGCTCCACAATCATCGCAATGAATTATTGGTATCGGTGTCCCCCAATATCGTTGTCGAGAAATTAACCAATCCCGTAACCGATACTGTAACAATCACATTAAAAAAAAAGAGAGAGAACCCATTCCACATAATCAAAAAATACCACGACACTAGATTCACCAACTCCTGATTGCTTCAATTTTTCAACAACGGCATCATCTTCCACTTCATTCTTATTTACAGAATGTATCTTAAGTACATTATTCGCAACCGCAAATTCGTAATCTCGGTCGTCTTCACTAGGCACACCCATAATTGCTCCTGTTCCGTATTGTCCGTCCACGTACGATGCTGCATATACAGGTATCAAAATCTTGGTTATTGGGTGCTTGACATAAATATTGGTTTTGATCCCTATTTTCCGAAAAAAAAAATAAAATTACGGTGTTGGTTGAGGTTGGATAAACTCGTTGTTCTTTTTCTTTCTGTTACCTGCTGTAGGATCCGATCGTATATTTTTGTTCATTGCATTTACTTTTGAAGTAATTTCTTGGTTTATAAGGCTAAAAGGAAAAATTAAAAATTGGAGGGTTTTCGTAACCTGACCAGATATGAAAACTAAACATACCCTGATTTAAAAATCGGATGATCTAACGAGATGGCAACAAAGTCTACGTTCATTATTGTATCCGGTCGTGTGGTAAATACAGTGAGAAACTCATTTTCTCCTAACCCTTCATTCTAATATTTAATTTCAAAAACAAAACTCTGCAACAAAGCGAAATAAAAAAAAAAAGAAAGAAAGAAATGAAAGAATTGGGAATGTGTAATTTATAGAACGCAGTTGATAAACAGGAAATGAGACAGGAAAAATGGACTTACCAAAATTTGAAATTTGATCTTCATTCCAACAGATTTCCCAATCCAATTTCGCTGTAATTGTTTAACATTATTAGGCCAATCTAACTGATCCAAATCACTCAGTAAATCCTAAAAAAAATCACCACTTCAGCAAAAAAATAAAAAAAAATAAAATAAAATACTTTGGCAAAGTCTGAAATCTTGAAAAACCATTGCTTCAAATACCGTTTTTCAACTAAAGCTCCTGATCTATCCGCTCTTCCCTGATTATCTACCTTTTTTCAATTTCAGCACCACTACAAAATCACAATCATTGTTTTTTTTGTATTCAAACAAACCTGTTCATTCGATAAAACAGTCTTATCAACCGGATCCCAATTCACAGCCGCCTTCTTTTGATAACATAACCCAGCTTTAAACATCTCGATAAATATCTTTTGCGTCCATTTGTAATATTCCGGATCACAAGTTGCAATTTCCTATTCCCCACAAAAAAAAACCCCCCAAATAAAATTAAAATCACCATAAAATCGCTTCTCCATCTTCTTCCCCCCCCCCTCTACTTCTTTATTTAATAAAATAGAATACCCTTTCCCAATCAAAACTGATATCCATCATTTTCAATTGCGTCTTCATTCTTTGGATATTTTCTATTGTCCACGTTGACGGTTGAACTCCACGTTCTATCGCTGCATTTTCCGCTGGTAATCCAAATGCGTCCCACCCGATCGGATTAATAACCTTGAAAAACAAAAAAAGAAAATTATAAAGTTTCAAATTAACAATAAAGGAATGTCTTCATGTAGTTTTACATCATATCCGTTCATCCTTTTGTATCTCGCTATTACATCGCCGATAGTGTACACCCGAAAATGTCCTAGATGTAGCGACCCGGATGGATACGGAAACATGCACAGAATGTAGAATTTCTCGTTTGTGATTTTTACATCTTTCGGGTAGTTCAAGTTTGTGGATACGGAGGAGTTTAATCGTTTCGTTTGGAGTATTTGAAGACTTTTGGGAACAAATCTCATTCGGAAATAGAAGTCTCTGCTTGTCAAAAAAAGTCATTGAGTCTGAAAAAAAAAAGATTTTATATTTTTGGTTTTGAGATTTATTTCGATAAAAAATATATAGACGAGGAGGGGAAAAGAGGTAACAAAATACAACAAACATATTAATATCATAATGAAGAAAATGACTAGTATGTACTTTCTAACTCCTCCGGAGTATTGTACTTTGTGATCCAGGGATGACGCAAAACCGCATCAATTTCCAATCTCTTTTCTGGCGAATGTTGTAACAACTACAGAACAAAAGACGTTAAATCTCTATCACTCCTCTTCCCCGAATTAAAACACTACCTTTGTAATCAAATCCTTGGCCTCGGCGCTAACAGAATCGGGGATCTTCAAATCAACTTGTGCAATTCGTTTATACGTTGCTCTAGTTGAGCTGGTGTCCTCGAAAGGTGGCATCCCTACAAGGAACTCGTAGCACAGAACACCTAATGACCACAAGTCTACTTTTTCGTTGTGATCCCGTCCTTCTACCATTTCCGGTGGCAAGTAGTCAAGAGTTCCGCAAAGCGTTGTGCGTCTACAAAGCTAAGTTGGATTCCCATCATACCTTAAAGAAGCTTTAAAATACCTTGCGTTGGGTGCATGCACAGACCAACCAAAATCACCAATCTTCAACTCTCCCTTCATTCCGATTAACAAGTTCTCTAAAACAAAAATAAGTCTTTATCACTTTAACCTTTAAAGACGAAAAATACCTGGCTTTATATCTCTATGAATGACATGCTTTTTGTGAAGATATTTTAATGCCAGAGTCATTTGAGCAATATACTGAAAGAAAATAATCAATTTACGTCTCAAAAGATTTGTATTCGTTGAGAATACCTTCGACGCTCGCTTCTCATTAAATTTGCCCATTTTCTGCAGCTGCTTGTACATCTCACCCTTAGCCGCATACTCAAGGATCAAATAAACCCGTTTCGAATCATAAAAATATCCATATAATCTCAAAATATTTGGATGTCTAGTAGAAGTATGAAATAAATATCAACGTTGAACTTGAAAAAAAAACGTTGAATTATACCTAAGATGGCTCTGGATTTCAATTTCTCTTCTTAATTGCTTTTCGACCTTCGCTTCCGCAAGTTCGTGTTTAAATAATATCTTTAAAGCGACAATGTATCCACTTCGTTTCTCTCTCGCAAGATAAACCCGCCCGAATTTCCCTTTTCCGAGTGCACGACCAACATCGAAATCTTGTAACGACCAACTTCGATCATCAGGATTTTGTTTTCTTTTTATTAAAAAAATATGGCAATAAAGAAACGATAACAAAAACCGAAAAAATCACTCTTACATGTCCTCTTGATCAGATTTCTCGTCTTCGCTTTGTTTCATCATCAACGTTTCATTCCAAGTTACGGTTTTTGCCGGAGTGAGCGGAATGCTATCGGTTGACCCAAACGCTTTAATTTCCGTTTTCTTAAGGACATCATCATTGGTACTTTCGTTCTTTACGGCGGTAAATTCCTGGACGGAATGTGACTTGCGAATAATTCTTGGCGCACTGGATTGTGTCGTGGATGAGCTGCTTGGCACTGTAGAATGTACTGATATAGGACGAGTATTGTTAGAGGCAGATTTTGAGTCTAGTGTCTTGGTTGTGGTGCTAATGGAGGTAGCATTCACGAGCGGTTTGGATTGAATATTCGTGCGGGAGACTGTTGTTGCTGAGCGAGTAAGTGGAACCCTTTTCGCAGCAGAAGTCGTAGGATTGGATTTCAGGGCGGTCTGGAAAAGGGTCCAAGAAATTGGAAAATGTTAAAAGAAAAAAAATTTAGACATAAAATTGATTTTGTCGAAGGAAAACAAATAAACAACGAAAATAAGTTAGAGCAAAGAAAATTTACCGAATTAGATTTAATGGTAGAGGAATTCTTGTTGATCTCCCAATCATTCTCAGTTTTAACAAGTTTGGCTGAGGGATCGGAGCAATCGTTAAGGTTTAACTGCTTCATAGCGGAATTTATTCGATTCATTTTTACCCAAATAATTCGCGAGGTATTATTTTTTTTCTCAAAAAAAAGTTTCAATATTTGAACTGTCGGGATTTTGACAACAAATATTCTTCCAAATTTGGAGTTTATTAAAAAAAGATTCAATTTCGCCATGAAATTAATGTCTTGATCATATTTCAGGAAGCAGATCAAATTATGTCCAGATTTTAAGAGCAACGAATTACAAGTTTTCCTTTTGTTTGTCTTCCTTCCAAATCATCATGGGATTTTGCAGCATCTTTGAGGTCGTAAATTTTGTGGATACTGAATTTAATCTATATAATTGATTCAAATTTGAATAAAGTGCAAAAATTTAAATGTTTATGGTATTTACCTTTTTCTGGGCAATCAAATCAAGTAAAATTGTGGCCACTATTGGAAAAGTATTCACTTAGCAACAACTCAACGTCATTAGGGTGCAAAAACTTACATCCTTGAAACTTTTCTTTCGTATTAGTGAATCCCATAAGAGAAGGACGGGCCAAGAACAAGGACTTTGGTGTTAATTTAAAAATGTCCACTGGATCAACCTTGATCAAAAAACAAATAGAATCATTTGATGCCTAAAGGAAATGAATGAAATAAAATTACCTTGCCGGAAGCATTTCCGAAAGAAACAAGAAGACCCATTTCACCCAAACAAGCAAGACTGGTATCAAAAGTATCCTTTCCAACACCGTCGTAGACGACATCAACACCTTTCCCACCAGTGACTTCAGAAACTTTAGCGGCCAAATCATCGTATCCAAACACGTGATCAGCACCCAATTCCTTTGCAATGGCTTGCTTTTCGGGAGAGGCGGTACCAATGACTAGAGCCCCGTAGTGTTTGCAAACTTGAACCAAAAGCTGACCTGTTCCTCCTGCAGCGGCATGAATTAAGACTCTGGAGGAAGAAGTGACTTTAAAGACTTTGTTTGTCAACATGATTGTCGTAAGTCCTTGAAAGGAATTGAGAATCGCTTCCAAGCACAATAATCGATAATTAATCACCTTGCAATAAGACTCCAGCACCAACATCCAAATCCACTCCATCTGGGATCTTTAAGCAAAAATCGCTGTTGACAGCGGTGTATTCAGCGTAGGAAGATTGGTCCATGTAAACTACACGATCTCCGACTTTGAAGCCTTCAACCTGAGTTCAAAACATTAGAAATGCCTCGAAAGTAAAAATTAAGATCAACACCTGATCGCCGACTTTCTCAACAACTGCAGATCCTTCCCTAATAAAAAAGAAAGAATTCCAAATTTAACCATCCGAAGAGCATCAACACTGGAAAAGTACCTTCCAAGAACCAAGGGTAGAGGGAGTTTGTAAAGACCGCTGCGATGATAGGTATCGATATAGTTTACACCGGCAAAAGCGTTCTTGACCAAAATCGCCGTTGGAGAAAGCGCAGGAATGGGGATATCCTTGTACTCCAAGACGGAGGAGTCACCGAACGCAGAGATTTGAATAGCTTTCATTTTGGAATGAATTAATAAACAGACAGAATCACGACAGGCTGAGATTTAAGAAATCGAATTAGAAATCGAATCGTGGGGAGTGGCAGTGGGTGTCAAAGCATGCGTCGAATCGTGAGTCTGCTTGTTCTGCTGGCTGTGGGTGGTCTCCTGCTTTTCGCCCGGCGCTTCTTCGCGAAACAGTCCGCTCCTTCAATCCCCCTGCAGTTTGCTGACTTGCCGCGCTTCAAGCACCATGCACTGTCGAAACCGCTGTCGTTGGAAGATTATCCCGACGATTACATTGACCCTTGGTCTAACAGAGCTTCCAAAAAGAAATCTGTCTCCCCCGTCGCTTCCGATTCTTTGGCTAAGAAATTCATAAAGCGGAAAGTTATCGCTGATAAAAAAGACATGTTGTTTCAAATGTATCTCAAAGGTATGACGTACCGGAATAATAAGGATGGCGGTGCGTTGAAGAATGAAGAGGAAACTGACCTATCGCCTTTGGGTAAATTGGAGAGAGACTTAAATGCTCCGTGGATTTGGAACGACATGATCGTCGATCCTCCACCGGTAACTTTTTCATTTTTACCCAGGCACTAATGTGAATTAATGTAATTATCATTATTTTACTTTTTAAAAAAATTTAGATTCCAAAACCAATATCCAATAAGCAACTCAAAAACATTGAAGAATTTACCGAAAAACAAAACAACATTCAATCCACAGTAGAAAAACTTTACTCCCTTTCCTCACAAAACCTCGCCTCAGTTCAGAAACTAACCAACGACTTACTCATCCAACAACAAGACCAACAACCTCCGTTATCCTCCCCAGACTCTCGGTCCTCCTCAACATCAAACGAATGGCCAGTAGACCTTAAACCGTACTCTACCCTCCCATCTACTCCCCTACACCTTCGCGAATCCGCCGTAATCCTAATTCTCTGCCAAAATTCAGACTTGATTCCTCTCCTCCACACTCTCCGTCAATTCGAAGACAGATTCAATCGTCGTTACAAATACCCTTACTTACTAATCAACGACCTACCATTTACTCCTCACTTTCAATCGAAAATTCTTACCTCCGTTTCATCACCAGTAGAATTCGGTGTAGTTGAACCAGGAACATGGGAAATTCCAAAATGGATCAATACCACAGTTTTCGCTCAATGTAAGAAACGTATGGAGGATGATGGCATCATGTACGGTGGCTCAATATCGTATCGTCATATGTGTAGGTGGTATTCAGGCTTATTTTATAAGCACGAGTTGATGAAGAAATACAAATGGTACTGGCGTTTGGAACCCGGTGTAGAGTTTTATTGCGATGTGAAATATGATCCGTTTGTTTATATGGCACAGAGGAATAAGTTGTATGGGTTTGTTATCACTTTGTTGGAAATAAAGGAAACGATTCCTTCGCTGTGGAGCTTGACGAGAGTTTTTGCTGAGCAGAATGGTGTGAAGGGTGCTGGATTGCTTGGGTTTTTAGCGGATGAGAAGGGTGATTACAATGGATGTCACTTTTGGAGTAATTTTGAGATTGCGCGAGTTGATCTGTGGGATCAGGATTTGTACAATAAGTACTTTGAATTTTTGGATAAATGGGGTGGATTCTATTACGAACGGTACTTTCCGAAATTTCTTCTCACATTCTCTATCACTCTATTGACTATGATATTCAAGGTGGGGCGACGCTCCGGTTCATTCGATATTCGTAGCGTTGACGCTATCAAAATCGCAAGTGCATTATTTCCACGACATCGGTTACAAACACGATGACTTTTTACACTGTTCAACAGACTATGAATTGGAATTTACCTGCATTTGTCCGAAAGAAGAACCCTTCGATTGGAATATTGGCAGTTGTCTCCAGCGTTGGTTGATGTATCCAGAAAAAGGAATTGACTGGGATTTTAATAAGGAATTGAAACCGCTCACGAAACTTGGTTCTTCGCTTTCTATTGATATTAACGGATAGAAAAACAAACTAATTATTTAAAAAAAAATTGTTATTTGCGATATGAATAAAATTATTCAAAATATTGATTTATATTTTTAAAATAAGGATATTTTTTTCTCATTAAATAAGAGAAAGAAAATGCGCGAATGAAAACAACAAGCAGGAAAAAAACCAAATCGAAACGAAAATCATCAAAGTAAAGAAGGGCATAATGAATTTGCGGGTATATAACAAAGAGAAAATGTTATACCTGTGAGATAGAAAAGGGGGAAAGGGGTGGAGGGTGTTGAGGCGTTCAAAACACGGTTTTTTTTAAGTTGTTTTTTTAAGAAAAAAAGATATTAAAAAAAAGATAAAATATGAAAAATAAAGGAGATGGCATAGGGAAAGGAAACACTACTTTTTGAATCCAAAAGATAGCACGGAAGACTGTAAAATCATAATGAATAAAAAAATAAAATAAAAATTAAGCCGGGATCCAATTATTCAAGCGAACTTTAAAGAGATAAACACAATGAAAGAGTTGTTGATACAAAAGTGTAACAATTTACCAGCAAGTTTCACTCTTCTCCAATTTGCAGTTGAATCATTTGATGGGCGAGCAGTTCGCGTTTCTTCTCAATGGCCACAAGCTGATTTTCAATTTCCAAATTGTACGAATAAAGCGATGCCGCTGGGAACATTGGCTGAGAGGAATTCAATATGTAATCCGCTGGTGAAACGTTGGTTCCGGAGGTGTACAATTGCTGTTGTAGCTGCTGTAGCTGGTGCAATTGCTGGATTTGTTTCTGCTGCTGTATTAGCTGCTGTTGGATTTGATATTGAGTTTGCTGTTGTTGCTGCTGTATGGCACTGTGCGAGAAGAAAGACAGACCTGATTCAGAAATCGTCGGAAAACTCTTTGTTCGTGTATGCTGTGGGATAAAGCCTGTAGTCGTACTCGGTACTCTTTGCTGCGATACGTTAATTTGCCTCTCCAAGAATTTCGGTTGTTGGCTCAAGTTTGAGAGGTTCACGGTGGATATTAAACTCTCGGACGTCGTGGGTATCTCTTCACCAGATAAATCAGTGTCACTACGACGTCTCATTGGGTGTTCGGTAACTTCCAACTTCGATATAACGGCAGGTGTATTCAATGCGGACAACGATACTGCTCGAGCTCCACGCCCTCCGGTGAAAATGGATGTAGTGGACAAGTTGGCTCCATCCCATCGTTTTTGGGTTATGTCTTCCTCGAATTCATTAAACAAGCTAGTGGCCGGAGAGCTTGAGCGAGTAGTTGGGGGAGGTGTAGTTGAAAGAGGTGGTAGGGTCCGAGGGATAAGCTTTTGGGGTTTTGCGAATTTTATAACAACAAGTTCCTGAGCACTAGCATCGCTGTCCACTTTTCTCAATTCTTTCAAAGAATTTTCTCCTGAAATAATTCTGCAACAATTTCTGTGATTCTGTTTTATCTCCGCTTTGCAGGTGTCCACAAATTCGTTATTGGTCGCGTTAAAGCGAGTTCGAATTCTCGTTTCGAGACTATTTCCACCAGAATCCACATTGACGTAGTTTTGAAAGCCCTGTGAGGTAGGGAACAGATCAAACTCTTCGGCGACGTGCAATAATCCTGCGAGTTCCGTCATCTTGATTTCACTTCCGCCTTCAACCAATCCGTGTATTTTATGCAACTTTACATCTTCATCACCAACTGAGCCGACTACACCGCGTTTGAAAATCCATCGTGTACGATCGATGCTACCATTTTCGTTCTTTTTAATCGCTATCGCGATCCCCAGCGCACCTTTCGCTCGCGGAATCAGCCATTGTTCGATAAAATCATTAAAGCTATTAGCGAAATGCCACCACGGTAGTGATTTTCCGTCTTGTGAAAGTTTAAAGTGTCGATCGAGGTCGGTATCAGAAATGTAGATACAATTCGTTGAATCGAAAAGTGATAAGATAATCGAGATTAACGTAGCTTCATCAATCTGCAAGATTGCGTTAGATTGTCGTGGTTGCGACCGTGGAGTGTGTTGCGGGAAAGAAGGAGTCTGTGAGAAATTTAAGGAGGAGAAGTTTGTGGGCGCAGATTCAACGTATTGTGAATTTAAATGCTGAAGATTCCGATCTGACAGCGATCGAACCAGATTCGGCCTCGTGGATAAATTTCGAGATGAATCGAGTGTGCGTGAATTGTGATATTGTTGGAACTGAAGCATCTGCATTTGTTGTTGTTCATACATTCGTTTGTAGTCGGAAATCGAGTCTTGGGCGCGAGGTTGATGATGCGATTGCGCTGTTTGTTGCGATAGTGGAATTGAAGTTTGCCACCCACTGTCTGAAACTTCTTTGGGTTGAAACCCACTTTGATCAGCAAAGGTATTGCTTCGCTCTTGCAATGTCGTTGTTGTAGCGTTATTTGAAGAGTATAAGGGTTTGCTGGAAAGTAAAGTGTCCAAATTGTTAAAACAAATGAAAGTTAACTTCGTGAAACAAAAAGTTTAACTTGAAAATAAATTACATTTTCAAATCCGAATCCGTCTCGTATTCGCAAATTAAGATTTCGGGAATTATTTGCTTGCCGGTTTGTTCTTGGAAAATTGAAGCTTTGTAAGATTCTTCAGGTTGAATAGGGGTGTGGAAAACCATGGAGTCAGAAGATGCGGTTAACATCTTTTTTTTATTCGAATCAAGGGAGCAATGAAAGGGAGAAAGAATGCCAAGTAAATGAAGGGTACACCAATATTCTGCAGATACAAAAAAACGAAGCCAAAAAAGTGGGGCGTGGAATTATAAGGAATGATGTAACGGATAAGGGACTATAATAACACGAGAGAAATCCCGGATCAAAGCGCGCAGTGCAGGGAAATGGAGGAAACTCTTTTTTTTGCTCCCCTTTTTATTCAAAAAAAAGAATGTTTTGGGATGCAAAACTTGACAGAGGCAATTCAAGCGGAAATTGCGGATGATGTCATTCTAAGCTGATTTCATTGCCACATGCTGTGATTTATATAGGTTTTGCATTGCGTTATACGTGTATTTTTATGCGATTATCTCTTGAAAGCGTTCCATTCCGGTTCCCCAAATTGCAGATTCCTTTGCTCTGATTTCCCTGATTTGTTAAATTCGGTCTTGTGATCATGTGCTGTGATCAATTTCTTTTTTTACCGTGCATATTCTGTATTCCATTTCCGCTAATTCACATTCATTTGATAGGCTCACTTATGTCTTACAGATATATTTGCCCAAAAATTATATTCCAAATGCAGAATTATGAAACAACAGATACAATAGTATATCAGTATGCTACTGCACTCGCACAAAGTCTATATGCATAATGTTTTCAATTTCAAATGTATATAATTGTCGGCGATGCTTACTTTAAACCCTCAAACTTCCGCCTCATCTATTTGAAAATTTCTCCTAAACCCTCTGCTTTTCGAGCGTTTTTCCATCCCTCCCATGCTCGCCTATCCATATCCATCATTTTCTTCTCTATGCTTTCCTCAAACATGTAAGCAATTATCAACGGCATCCATACACCCACCAAAACCACAACATCCTTCACCGTAATCTCCAGTTTGGGATCATTGTATGCTGATTTATATCGATTATACGTATATGCATATCCATCCTGGTACTCACTGTACCCCGAATGAGCATAGTAATGGTTATGGTGGTAGCTCGATCGCTGATAATGATGGTATGTTGGGTTGTAGTAGTTCGATCGATAGTTTTGTGATGAAGAGGTGATATCAAACAGTTTTCTTGAATCGGGATTACATAGAATTTCATATGCGGATTGTATTTGACAAAACTTGTCGTGTGATTTTGCTTTCGATGTGGAGTTTGCGTTCTTGTCGGGATGGAATTTCATCGATAACTGTTTAACATTGAAGTTTACAAATTAAAAATTTTAAAAATAAGTCGATTAAAGACAATTTGGTTTTTTCCCCATTAAAATTCTTCAAGACTCCATAGTTTCGTACCTTATAGAATTGCGTTTTAATTTCTTTTGAAGAAGCTGATTTTGACACATTAAGAACTTCGTAAGGACTTAGTGAATAATTCCAATGTGGAATGCGCGAGGTTGAGTAGGCGCGGACAATAAAATTCGAATATGTCGGATAATTGTAAAATATCATCGCGGGTGGCTTTTTGTATGACAGATCACAAACTCGTTCACGCTTTTTAAATCAATTTGCATTCCGACGATAAAATAAACTGATTCTTTATTCAGACCGCGTTAAACATTCAGAAGATGCCTTGAAGTGAACGTTTTATTGCAATACGCAGAATCAACAATTCAAGAATATAATATTTTAGTGAATACTGCTCTGAATCCATCTATTCATAATTCTAAACAAAAAAACCATGCGAGTGATCAAAAATATGAACAAAACCAGCTCTTAGTAAGAAAAAAAATTTGTGTTTGCAAAAGTTATGGTGAATAGTGAGTCAAATGAATGAAACAACTTCGAAGAAAAAAAGGAAAAAAAAAACCTTCCGTGTCATATTTAGGCATCTTCTCCCCCTTTAGTTGAGACAGGTTCGTGAATGATTGCAATGGTTTTTGATTTATCAATCGCAGATTGCAAATCGTCAAAGAACAACTCTTCCTCGGTTCCGTGAGTTTCAAACGTGTAATCTCCCTTGATTCCCGCAATCACATCCTCCGAGAATGGTGTGTTCAAGATCGCCTTCAGCAATCGTTTCTGTTCCGGGTGAACTCCAACAAAAAGGAATACAGGAACACGGCCAATGTATTTAGTTATATCTCCCCGAACTTCGATTACAGAGTCATAACCATCCGAGTCAAAGTGCGTAACGGCAGCGAAGTCGAAGATAATCGTGTGAGCAACCGGAGAAACGTGAGTTTGTCTCGCCGCTACTTCTTGAGCATTATCGCACCAGATACGGTCTGACGCTGGTCGTGGTTTCCCTTCGAATTGAATATTTTCGCGGAAGTACTCGATGATTGAGGTAGTGGTGCGACGTGCGTTTCCGTAAATTAAAGATTGCGTTAAACGAACGACAACAATAACAGATGTTGAGGCGGAGACAAGGTTTTTCTCCTCTGAAGCACCTTCGGAGAACTCAGTTGGTTTCGCTTCGACCAAACTGATTTTGGCACCCGGAGATGCAGTTTGGATAACGGTAACTAAAATGCTGAAAATGATACCAGTGTAAATCCCGATTTCCACGTTTACAAACAATGTTACAGCGAAGGAGGTGATAAAGATGACGAAATCAATCACTATTACAAAATTTAGCATTGCATTTCTAATCTAAAAACAAATATGAACTTACAGCTCACACTCCAAAAGTGAACAAAAGTATCGAATCTCGAGACCATGTCACTAATACTGGCAATGATGATGGCCGAGAGCAAGGCGTTCGGAATAAAGTAGAAAACTCCAGTTAATCCGTACAATGCAATAATTACGATAGAGGCAGTGAATAACCCAGCTAATGGAGTGCGCACACCAGAAGCAGCCTTAACGGCTGATCGTGAGAACGAACCAGTAGATGGGTACGCGGAAAAGAAACTTCCCAAAAAGTTGGTGATTCCTTGAGCGATAATTTCTTGACTTGGTTCAATGTTGTTTGCATAGCCAAACTTTCGTCCGAAAGATCGAACAATCCCCATGTGCTCGACAATACTGATTAAAGCAGCAGTAGCAGCCGGAATCCAAACGCGATCCAAAACAGCGGCTTCAAGACGAGGGATAGTTGGCGGCTTCAATCCAACCGGGAGGGTTCCAACTAGAGAATAATCCACCTTTGGAACTCCTTTACTGTCATTACCAGCGACGGTCGCAACGATAATCGAAACAACCAAGTAGATTACGAAGATAATTCCATTACGCGCAAGACCAGTCCAGTAAAATACAGGGAACCGCTTACCCAAGCGGTCTTTCAAGAAAGACAACGTGTACAAAGCAACCACAGCTGTAAGTCCGATAGCGGCATCCACTTTGGTCTTAGGAAGATTCACAGCTATATCGCGAACAACAAAGTAGACCGGTTGCGTGTTGGTATCGATCCCCTTCAATCCCAACAACGATGGGATCTGTTGAATGATAATACTAACAACAAGATTAGAAATAAATCACGAAATAAAGCTCACACACGCACGTTATCACAGCTCCGCTGGTAAATCCACTGATAACAGAGTTTGGAATTAAATCCGCAAGAAACCCGATACGGAAAATTCCAATAACAAGTTGATAGATTCCCGTGACGAAAGCCAGAGTTAGGGCAAATTCGGTTGGAGCGAAAATGTTTTTTCCACTGGCGTCTTTGTTTGCTGAAGCAAGAATTTGCGAAGTCAAAAGCGAAAGTACAGCAGTAGGACCAATTGTAAGATCTTTCGCAGTAGCGAGAAATGCGTAAATGAACAGCCCAACGAACGCTGTATACAATCCATATTCTGGGGGCAAAGTCGCGATTTTGGCTTGGCCTAATGCCTGAAGGTTTCATTAGGTCATCTTTCACACAGAAAGTTGGTATGTATTAAGTTACCTGAGGAAGAACCAAACAGCCCACAGTAAATCCGGCAATCAAATCTCCAATGAACCACTGAAGATTATACCTTCTGATCCAAGTAATGATGGGGAAGAGGGACAAGAAGTATCCAACCACGTTTGACTTCCAATTTTTGCTAGACTCTTTTGCTTTTTGAGTAAGTTCGCGAAATTCAGTGCTGTCAGCAGCTTCGGCGCTTGGAATTTTGAAAAATTTCGACATCTTTCGCGTGATGATCTTTAAGGATCGTATTTTCGCCCCTTATAAAGAAAATCTTCCCCCTGTCCATTGCGTTATTTTCCTGAGCAGTCGCACTAAAAAAAAAAGAGCAACTCTTTGTGTTCCATCGCGCAATAATGTAAGGATATTATTGGAGTTTGATATGAAGGGCGTTACCAATCGCAAATAGATGAGGGTTCTTGTGACTCAAAAATGGGCGGGGGAACGCTTATGGTTCATGGATGTTATCAATGTACCTTTCTTTATTTAATTTAAACCACGAGCTCTTGCTTCAGTTTCAAATATCACCTTCCTCCACAATTTCAATACAAAAATTTCCGCTTCTTCATCTAAGGCCTGTTGAAGAGAATTCAGTACGAAGTAACATTTTTGCAAATTCCAGTTTTACGAAACCTGCTGCAATTCTTCGAATACGTATTGTGCTCCATGTCTGTTGCGAACCAAATCCAATATGAAATTTACCAGGTCCTCATCTTCGTCTCCTAAATATTCAGCTACTTTCTTACCAATAAACGGTCGCAAAATGGATACTAGTGCGTTCTGTACAAAGTGAGTGTTAATTGCAGTAAAATGATGAAAAAAAGCGCTTCACCTCATCCAAGAAATCCCATCGAACTCTCCAACCCCATAAACCCTCACGATCAGCAGGCAACATCGACACCAAAGATCGCAGAGCACGATCTTGTTCGTCAGCTGTCATGATTCTACCGACAACAACCGCGGAAGATTCTGCAACTGCATCTTCTTTCTGAGGACCAGCTTCCTTCATCAAGCTATCAATCATCGCACGATCTTCAGCGGACGGTTCTGGGGGTCTCAAGTTGCGCTCTTGCTCTTTCAGCTCAGCGATCCTGTCTTTTTCGTCTTGTTCCGCTTCGCGGACTCGGAAAGGTTCCCTTTTACCCCACCACCGAGGCCTTTAAAAGTGCATTTCACAGTAATTAATAAAGCGAAAGTTTAGTTAAATTAGGGCATACCTGTCTTGTAAAAAATCTTCATCTCCACTTCCAGGAAAATCGTCATCAAACTCTCTAAATTTTTTCTCCAAAAGTTCAAAATTAGCCAATCTTTCTTTGTCCTGCTGATCCCTTAGTTTGTCTGCTTCTATGCTCTTGAGTCTGGTTTGTTCACGGATCTCCCAACGTTTTTCCCTCTATACACAAGAATTACAGAAATTGTATCCAACAAAGTAAAGAAGGGTTACCTCAATGAACGCCTGCTCCATTTCTTGTTCCCTTCGTTCAGCCCTTTTTTGTTCATCATCCGAATTCCATTCGTCGTCTTCTCGTCTTCTTTTGCTCGAATAATTCCCTCCGGATTTGTTTCGCGCTGAATCTCGTTCCTTAACTTCTCTTTGACGATCAATTTCACGCTCTCGTTGACGTTCATTCTCTTGCCATCTCCTACGATTTTCCAATTCCTGCTCCTCTAATTCTCTTCTTTCTTTTTCCTTTTGCGCTTGAATTTCTCGAAAGTTGCTAATCTCACCGGATAGATATTGTCGGTGGTCATTCTCAAGGTCCTTCAACTCATTCAAAGTACCATCAGCAAGTGGAGCCGTATTCACATTGTAAAGAGTCTCGGAAAAAGACGGAGCTTGTGGTGTCATACTTCTCTCGCGATGTGGGTCGAGTTCTAATTTTTGAGTGCGCATTTCGGCAATTATAGCGTTGACGTTTTCCAAAACTCGAAGATCTTCATTTACGTCATCCTATAATACAGCATAGTTAATAGAGAGAATCAAACAATGAGAGTTCCATTACGTCTGCGAGTTCCGCTTCTTCCATACTGTGTTTTCTGGCGGATTCATCTGTGTTAACCTGAAAAATTCACAATAAGTAACTCTGAAACAAAAAATCTCCTAATTCATCAAATCTACCTTCAAGCACTTTGATTGACCTCCTGAAACCATGGAGGGAAGCTCAACTCCAACACCTTTTTGTCTGCCGTAAACAGAAGGGAAATCACCTTCTCCTCCTAAAACTTTCAAGGCAAGCAGAACTGAACGAGATAGTTCATATACACAGAACCCAAAAGCTTTTGGCTTCCCTTGAGCATCTGTCATTCGCTTCCAACTTCGAATTGGACCACACGTCTATGGAAATTCAAAAAAGAATTCATTATAATTAGAACCTCTAAACGTCGCGTAAAAAATATTTCAGATTGGTTACAGATAAAATTTTCTCCATCCACTCGTCGTCCACACCCTCTGAAATCTGAGCAACGAACATGGTAGTGAGTTTGTCGTCGACGGTAGGAAGCGGAGCGTTTGGGCCGATTGGACGGGCAGGAACAGAGATTTGAATAGTGGAAGGGACTTGAGGAATCATAACGAGTGGTCTGGGAGGGAGGGCAGCGGGAAAAGGAAACCCGGCCGGAGGAGGAACAAAGGGAACTGGGGGAGGGAATTGGG
>JADGJK010000345.1:0-20188 GCA_027600645.1 Nowakowskiella sp. JEL0407
CAGTGGGAGGGAGAAATTAGAAATCATTGTGGTTCAATACCGATAATTCTAGTCGGATGTAAAGCTGATTCTCGTGAAAACAACGAAACAAACGACCTCGTGTCAAAAGAGAAGGTAAAGCTGAAGAATCTTCCCAAGTCAATTTTCTTAAGATTTAATTTTTTTATATTTTTCCCCACTTGTATTTTCGACAAAGGGATTGGAAGTTGCCGACCAAATCAGAGCTCAGTATTTCGAGACGAGTTCGAAAACCGGAACTGGAATAGAAAACCTCGTTAAAGTTTTAGAGAATACGAAGAAATATATCCACAAAAACGACCCGAAAAAAACGTCGAATAAGAAATGTTCCATACTTTAGAAAGAGATTGTCAATTTTGTTTATTTTTTTTTTTTTATTTTGTTGTTTTTTGTTTACATATTTACATTCCTTTTATGTTATGTTTTCTTCATATTCGATATAATAAAATTTGAAAGGCCTCATATCAAAAAAAAAGGACTGATTTTTCATTTTTATCCGTTTGTAACTTTTAATTTAGATATTGAATTTCTTTGAACATTTTCCAAACAAGTAACTATTGAAACCAAAAAATATTATCGAAGACGAAAAGTAAACCAGCAATCGGTGTGTGTTTTCCTCAACCAACCAACATATCGATAAAATGTGCCCCATTGCACCCGTTTTTTACCATTTTTTTCAAGTTCAAAACTCGAAAAGGTTTCCGAGAAAAAGAATTCCTTACAACTTTAAACGGTGCGTTTATTTTCGAAAAGTTCAAATATTGTAAATAAAACTCTCCGTCATCACATAAAAAAAACAAACAATATTCGATCCGCGGAAGAAACGATTTTAAACTTTTGGAGGAATTCAACTGCGGGAGATTCAACATTTACTAATGAAACAATTTCAAACAAATTATTCGTTTTAATGTTACGATTGATCTTGAATTTATGGGAGAGATAACTAAATAGCAACGAAGACCACATTGGGTGTAAACACAGAAAGCTCATATTGCTGGAAAAACAGTGCATTCTGCTTATATTAATTCATTGAAGTTTACAGGAAAGCAAAGTCCCAATAATACTTTCAAACATAGAACACAGAGAATAACAGAAAATAGTTAGGGATCATAAAATTCAAAAAACCATAAATTTAGATCACAAAAATAGAAGAAGAAGAAAATCTCTAGAATATTTCTAATCCACTCACGGTTGAGTCAGGAACCGCTCTTCTCGAATCCCAATGTTCGACAATCTTTCCATTCGAAAGTCGGAAAAGATCATAGATTGCAAACGGTTTCGAAGCGACGGTAGCCTCAGACAGCGTGAAAACAAAGTAACCATCCGCGATAACGTGTCTAACTTTCTTATACTCAATCTGTTCCGTTTGCAAAAAGTTTACAAAGTTCTTTTGCGTCGGAGTGCGATGAATATTGACTTTAGAAGCGATAGCTTTTGGAACCAAGGTATCGTTCTTCAACAATCCGTACTCGAAGAACACTTTTTCGACCAGAACCTTGTTTCCAACCGTCGTTGCTGTGGGTGGTTTCGGGGCGTTGAGTAATTGTTTCGGTCCATCGGCCGGTGAAGCGAACCCGATGTTGGAGTCCCAGTGTTCTACCAGCTTTCCGTTCTTTACTCGAAGCATGTCGAATACAACTCCGAAGCTGTAGTTCCCTTGGATAATTGCGAGATCACAATCACTGAAAATGCGAATAACGTCGAAGCTGAAGCTATCGGAAACAATGAAGGGAACCAAAGTAGTCTTAAACGCATCGACACCGCTTGCCGCAATGGGGTTATGCTGGAGGTACGGGTCGCTCCAGTAATTATCTATTTGGGAGATGTTTTTCTTTGCAAAAACGGTAGTTAAAGCGTCGTATGCAACTTGTTTGGTTTTTTTATTCACAGCGTCGCTGCAGAGAGCGTTGGCGGAGAGCGAACCGGCGAGGCAGACAAAAGCGAAAAGTGCGGATGTTTTCATGTTTGTGTGTGAGGCGGTGAGCGTTTTGTGTCCACAATAAATATCCAAAGAGGCTGAGCAGGCAAACAAGGGTCAATGATGTGTAAACACGAAAGATTAGCCAATTATAGCATGAGAAATAAATATTGCTTCGAACGATAAGAAGTGGTCACAAAAGCTTAGTGTTCAGTTTTACTAATCATATATTAATGTTCATAGCTTGAAGTTGTATCCAAAAAAATGAAATGAATTGTCCGTTTAGCATCTTCCTTTTGATGCAGCTAGAGCCTGGTCAACCCTTAACGAAAGTTCTACCGTTTTGCGAAGCTCTTCTTCAGATGGGAAATCCATGCCGTGAATTCCTTTCGGGGCGTTCTCAATATCGTATTTGTAACCAGTCTTTTTGGTTAGCCCGATTTCGTTTGCAATCAAATTCTCCACAATAGGGTTCAGGACCAATGCGTAGTTTCTTGGAACGTTGTCAAAACTGATATAACCGGACGACTGAGTGAGGTACAATTTCTGTTCCTTAGATTTTTTCGCTGCTGCGAATCGATCGTGATAGTAACTTGATCCCTCGTCGTAACTGAAGAAGGAGTACTCTTCACCCTCAGCGTGGACCGACTCGCCAAAGGTGAAGCCTAAACCTCCACATCGCAGTCCGAATTCATTGTATAATGGTACAATCTTCCCTCTTACATCTTGGAATGTTACATCTGGAAATTTAACATTACTAATCCCCTTCTCATCCGTCGTTTTGTAGAAGTACGCGGTATTCATTGCGTCAACAACCAACTGGCACATCGAATTCGCTGGAACTTCGTCGGACGCTCTCAAAATTCTTAGAAATACCGTTTCATCGCGATTATCATCCAAGAATGTGTAGACTTGCGAAAGGAAATCGGTCAAGGGAATAAAGTTCTGAATTCCGTGAATAACCCACACTTTTCCATCGTACCAGTCACGCCTCGTTGGGGGGTTTTTCGGATCGTATGGATCGTTCGGATCCTTTTGCGCCGGTACAACCCACTTCACACGCGCGTCCAAATATCTTGCTCCGTTTTCCAGTTGCGTCTTAATACTCCAGTCTTGACATCCAGCAAATGGATCGAAAGTAGCGTAGGTTCCTGAATCGTGGGTACCCGGAATGAATGCCTGATATACAGCTGTATCGGCGGATATTTTCGACATCCACTTTTTCATCGACGGAATTTCCAGAGAAGTACTTGCAGTACACCCGCCGCTGGCAGGACTTTGCTGTATCGGATCATTTGATGTTGGAGTGCCGTCCACATAACCACAAACCATCGTACCGTCGTTAGTTTTGAATGCATCGGTGAGTGCGATTTGACCTCCTTTCATCCAACATGTTCCGCCGTTTGAAGTCGTCCAAGTGAAATGAGTGCAACCGGGAGTATCTGCACACTTCGGCCCACACGATTCTCCATTAACCCGCGCATCTCCAATATCGTTTCCTTTCCAATCACATGCCCACGCCCAATTTTGTCCACCCCAATTGACATAGTTCATATACCCACATACCATATTCGGATCGGAGGTACTTATTGCTTCTTCTGACGAAACCGGCCCACTTTTCATCCAACATGTTCCTCCATTCAGGGTCGTCCATGTAAAATGGGTACATCCACTGGTTGAAGCGCAAAGTCCACCACATTTATCACTCGAAGTTCGCTGATTAGTCAAATCGTTTCCCTTCCAATCGCAGGCGAAAGCGTACAATTCCGGTTTCCAGTCGATTTTAACAGCGTAATTCATATATCCACAAACCATGCTCTGATCTCCCGTATTCTTGGCATCTTCTGGTTTAATGTATCCATACTTCATCCAGCACGTTCCGCCGTTAGAACTAGTCCATGTGAAATGCGTACACCCACTGGTCGAAGCGCAAAGTCCACCACATTGATCACTCGTTGTTCGTTTATCAGTCAAATCGTTTCCTTCCCAATCACAACCAAGCGCATACAATTCAGGTTTCCAATCGAGCTTGATTTTGCCAGAATCGGCCAACGGTGGATTTGCGTTTTGAACCAATTGAACGAATTCCGTGTTAAACCAGCTTCCAGCGTGAGGTGCATCGGGAAGTGCGTCAACACCGTTGGAATCGGTTGGATCGCAGAAACCGTCTCTTGGACTTCCAGTGGAGTGACCGTCTGATTCTCCAGGTGGTTTAATCCACACGTAAGCATCGATATGAGAGTATGGTTTCACTGTTGGAAGATATCCGATTCCAGCTCCACGGATATTGCACCAGTGTCCCCAATGAGATCGGATTCCAGCAACTCCGTTTCGTGAAGTGTCAATGATGAATCGTGCAGGGATTCCTTTTGCTCTGAACAATGCGGCATAGTCGCTGGTGAACGTCAATTCATCAATGCATGGGTTGTAATCGTACGTTTGTCGACCGTTTCTTACTACCAATGGGAACTGTTTAGCGGGTGGAACACCGTTAGCGTTAATGGGAGAATAGTTTGCGGTATTTGATGCCCATCCAGCGTGTCTGAATTGGTTGCCGAGATTCTGTGCTTGCTGTTTGGCATCAGCGAGTACGCTTTGGAATACCGGAATCGCACTTTCTTTGCCCGAATCCCAACCAAGCCAACCTCCGTGAGCAATATCAATGTAAAGCCAAACATTCGGAAGCGACAGTTTCGCTAAAGCATAGGCGACTCCTCGTCTGTATCCGTCGGCGGCTGCTGCGCATTTCGGATTAGCCATGTTTGTAGAAATGTTAGGCAACGAATCAGGTTCAACCACAAGGACAACTCGTACGTTATCTGCTGCATTAGCGCTCAACAGCTCAGCAAATCGATTAATATATCCAACATATTTCGCATCCTCCCCGACACTCAGCTCTCCATTCGACGACAACGCATGGCAATCACGACCAGGTAAATCGTAAACGACGAACTGAATAACCACCGGTCTTCCCATACTGTTCGCTCGTTGACGTGCTTTTTGCATATTCGTGCTGATGCGGTCGAGGTTCTGGATAGTATCGATCCAAATCGCAGTAGACTGTTTCATTACAGTGTTGGCCCGTCCTTCCGTAGTCGCATCTGGATACCAGGCAGATTTGAGTTCTTGCACCCACGCATCATCAATGTGTCCGACTGCTCCGTCGTAGGGGTTTACAGAGATATCCAGTCCTCGACGTTGAAGTATTCTCGTATTATTATTGAGTTTTCCATTAAGAGGTATGGCATTAACGTAAAGTAAGAGGTTTGCAAGAATAACAATCTTGAATAAATCCAAAGATTTAAACTGTATTGAAAGAAATTAGATTTGTATTATAACAAAAAAGAAGGGAAACAAAACTTACACTGAGGTTGAATTTTTTATTCAATATATCCATAGACAAGTTGTTTTTTTTTAAAAAAAAAGAACAGGTAACTTTTTAATTTTCGGACTCCGGGGATCATCCTTTATTTTTATCAGCAGTTCTTTCATTACGTCAACGGTCCATAGCCTCCCAACGGTATACAGCCCCATATTTGGAAAAAAGGATCATTTGGGGCGAAGATGATTCGGCAACCAAGGGGAAAAAAAAATTTGGCTAGGAACCGGATAAACTGGATAAACTGATAAAGAATAAAAACCGATGCAATGTTCTGTCTCCCCATAAATTCAGAAGTAAAATCTATTAAAAATACTCTCCTTATCATGGGGTTTGTATAAGAATCTGTAAGTAGCAGGTTCAAACGGAGCCGGCACATTTTGGGTGGGGATGATACTTTTTTTATGGGCGAAGTTTTCGGTATTCAAATTGGAAAGTCACATGATCAAAGGTCTGGTACACAGATGATTGATAAACCGAATTTATGCGCTTTCATCGTAACAGTCAAGGTCTGTATCGTATCATATCAATCCGAATCTCATTGGACTGCTTTATAGCGTTTGGAGCCTTCTGCAAATCACGTTCAAATACATATATTGGTGGGTAACGAGACAGTTCGTTCAGCCCAAAGAATGAAATCAAGAACGAAGTACTGTAAAACATTAAAAACATGCTCATATTTGAAAATGAAATGAAACCCAAAAACAGAATTAAAAAACTCTAAAAAAAACAAAGAAATTATTTTTATCACAACGTATCATCCGGTCGAATCCCATCAAAGTATGGATCTATCATCTTGTTTAATATCAATATTCAACTCCTTAAAGTAAAGTACTTACGTAACAAGCAGTTCTGAGCACTTAATCTTTTTTCTGGCTGATATTGCAACATCTTTTCCAACAAATCATAACCATTAGCATCCAACTTTGGCACTATGGTCTCTAAAGGAACTTTTGGATGAACGGGGAAATTTGGTTTGTATTCTGGTAACTCGGTAATTCGCGGCCAGATCTGAAAAAAAATATTAAAACATGAACTTCGAAAATTTAGGATAAAATAAATGAACCGTTTCATTGGGTGTTCCTAAAATCTTGAAAATTCGAACTAATTGATCTGAATTAGAACTTCCAGCAAATAGAGGACGACCAGATGCCATTTCTTTTAACAGATGCATATCGTTTAGGTGAGTGGTCATATATTTATGGCTCTTACCTGCTAATATACATCCGGCACTCCACAAATCAATTGATGTTGAATATTGGCGCGATCCTAACAAAACATCAGGAGCCCTGTACCATAACGTTACCACTTCATGCGAATAACTCCGAACTTAAGAAAATAATAATGAAGCACAAACAAATTTAAGAAAAAAGAAAAGAAACAAGCCAAACCAAGTTTACCTGGGATACCAAAAGCTCTCGCTAGTCCAAAATCGGCCAGTTTCAGTTCAAGTTTTTTGTTTATTAATAAATTTCTTTTAAAAAAAGAATCACGTTAGACACAATAAAATCATAAAAGGGTGCAGCAAAGGAATAATTACTGAGGTTTTAGATCACGATGAAGCACTCGATTATTATGACAAAATTCTATTCCTTTAAGCAACTGGTACATCAATATCTATTTGAATAAGGAAAGTTAGGAAAATTCTTCTCATTGATAAACTCCAAATCTACACACCTTAATTGTTTGCGGCTCAATATTCCCTGCAATGCTATCCAAGAATTTCTTTAAATCCGAATCAAGGTATTCAAACACCATCGTCAACTTCTTCTCCGTGTGTATTACATCGTAAAGTCTGTCATGGAACAAAATAACAATTAAAAAGGATTCACCATCATTCATTATTGTAGTAATTAGTTTACCGAACGATATTTGGGTGTTTCAGCTCTTTCAAAAGTGATATTTCTCGGATAGCTGTGAGCGAGAATTAATTGAGAGCCAGGTCAGTTTCATACGTTTCAAGTACCTGTGCAAGGAACACCCTAAATAAGCAAATAAATATCAATTGGCATCAATGCAGCTTTATAACGGGCGACTTTACCTCTTCCTCATTATCAAGTCGAATCTTCAAAATCAACTGATGAGTATTCCATGCATACAAATGCGAGATAACATACCCGTTTTAAAGCGACAAATTCCCCATTCTCTCTGTTTTGAGCCTTGTAAACAATCCCGTAAGTTCCTGAAAAGATGGCGGTTAAAAGGACAAGAAATAAGGAAAAGGTAGAAACCTTCTCCGAGCTTTTCGATTTTCTAGGAAAAAGGTTTCAGCTTTTAAAATTGTTGAAAAAAAAAGGATCTAACTTGATATTTCTCCATGGACGAAAAAACCAATATTTTTCCGTTGCCTTTCTTTGGGATTGACAGAAGGGAGACTGCGAAGATTTCCACAAATCTCTCAAAATATAATTTTCTTCTTTACAATTGCAAACAAAAATGCTTTAACGTCACAATTTGATTCTGACCCCTCAGAATCATATCTATTACTGTTCAATAACGTTTTCTCCATTAATTGATAACCTAGTAATAGCAGTCTTCGATTGTACTAGTGCATTGAAATCTTTCATTATTTGAATGAACTTTCTTGAGCCGATACAATTGTTGGAGATTCGAAACATTGCGTGTGGTTGTATATTGAAGCTGCGATGATATTGAAGCTACATATTGCAGAATAAAATTGACATATGGAAAGAAAACAAGTATAGTATCAAATATTCACTAAAGAAAATTCAGACTATCTACAAAATGCTGGGAAACTGAAAAAAGATTCGCATCATCGCCCACAAAAATAAGTGATTCTAAAATTGAACTTGATTAGTGGAGGTTTCATTAGGAATAGTGAACAAAATTAAAAGATGAAGCGTTACAAGAATCCATTCCATCTGATTAAATAGGCAATAGATTTTATCCGACATGCGAAATTCGGTACAGGTCTGTGTAATCTAATTTCTTTCTTCATTTGGATTCTTCATCATTTTCTGACATCAAAAAGATTACCTTTCAAAAAAATTTTCGGTTTGACATACTTGACAGGAATTTGAGGTATGTTTCTTACGTTTTCACGTTTCCATAGCAGAACTACAAAGATCATGGAAGAATAATTCAAAAGGATCTTAAAAATGATCAAGAAAGGTGTAATCAAAAGTACTATCCTCCACAACTTGACGTCCATTCAATTTCTCGTACTTGATTTCTATTTGTGCGTGCTATCTATCTATAATCGTTTAAGGGATGAAAAAAAAAAAAAAGGCTGTTTGTTTCTCATGATTCTAATCTCGCACCTTGAACTTGGTTCACTTCCTCCGGAGCTGGTTACGAGAATTTCAGATTTCTTCACAGACCCCAACAATCTCCGGCAATGGACTTCACATCTTCTCATTTTCGTCAGGCTCTCGCTCCCAAACTTAATTCACAACTTGACCTTAACTTGAATAATCACTCCCCTGCCTTACTTAAATACATTACCATTACTATGACGCTAAATTACATCGCGCGCATATCGTGGACTTCAAATTCGTGAGTCTGGACAACGAACTGGCATTGAATTTCATGTTTTCCTCATTTTCCGCAACAAATCTCAGAAAGCTTAATATCCAGTGTAAATTTGCAGCGTTCCACGAGAATCTTGCTAATCTTGTTAATACCCCTCCGCTTCTCGAGAATTTGGAAATCCAGATCGAAGATGAAGACAGCGATGCATGGGATCCGCGCGATTACGAGATACTTTCACGATCCATAGCCAAATTAAACAAATTGAAAAGGTTTGAATTCGTAGCTTGGATTAGGAATCGAGATGCCGCACTACTACTGAACACTGTTCATCGTGTATAATCAATGGAGTCGTTGACGCGCCTGGAATCCTTACGAAACGACTATTCAAAGCGATTTTCTGATAAAACGATGTTGTATTATCAGTTTCAGGGTAGTTTTGAAGCGTTAGGTATAGAAATTTTATTTTTTTAAAGCTAGAACTTCGCCGTTTCTATGGAATTTTTAAGAATAAAGTTAATGTTTGATTAATCGTGTGGTCTATTGCGAAAATTTTTAAAAAATTGATTTGGAGTCAGGTTTTAATGAATGCTTGGATTAGGTGTGCAAAAATCAAGCGATAAAAGAACTTGAGCAGGCGATGAGAAGCAGGAGGTAACAGCTAAGCTCCACAAACCAGATTAGATCTAATCAGCACAAAAACTGTTCAACACAATTCAGACTTGAGTCAAATCATCAGGAATCCATCCTGTCCAATAATATCCTTCTCGTTGTTCGCTTCCTGTTGAAATAAATTCAAGGCAAACGTTCACGATCACCAGAAACGACTTCAACCTAACCAGAACTATATTCTTTTTTTTTCATAAAAAGTACAATCCTCTTATACAAATGAGGCATCAAAATTAAATCCAAACAAATAAAAAAAAAAGGTCCTTTTTCTTCAATTTCCACTTATCTCATCAGAAACGTTTATACGATTTAGCATTCGTTTGTAAATAGATAAAGTATGCAACGTATGCTACGATTAATACTCCAATCGCCGCCAAAATCCATAAAAAGAATCCTAATACTGTCGTTCCTCCCTCTTTCGCTATTGATGGTCTCTTTTTGCTTGTGCCGTCAAGCGGGGCTCCAAATCGTTTTGTATCAGGCTGTTATGAAAAAAGTAAGCTTTTAAAGAAAGACAAATCAAAATATATAGCTTACGTTTAAGATTCCTACAGTCTTTACTTGAATAATATCGTGGTTATCTAAAAAAAGGAAAATATTTGATGTTTGGTATGAAAAAAACGAATTAATCATGTTTGATAAAGTACCAGAAACATCCCCGGTTGCGGCTGAAAATCCAATATATCCCAACTTCGGCAACTCGACATGAGGAATAATAACGCAATCGTCCCATTCATCCGTTCCTCGCAAATTAATTTGAATCTAAAAATCAAACAATCAATGCACAATGAAAAAAATGAGTTTTTTTTATTTTCTTCTAATGACTGTAATTGTACCTGTAAATATCCACCGTCAACATACTTAACTTTGGCCTTCGTCGGCCACTCTTTAGCACGAAAATCCGCCGAACATCCACCAATCTCGTTTGGCTGTCCATCGTCTTGATGACTGTACATAGTTTTCCCATCTCCCAACATAACGCTAATATAAGGGAATAAATGCTTCATGAAGAAAAAATTTTAAATTTGAATATTTCAAAAGATGAAACAAATATCAACCTTTGGTCTGCTGTTTGCGTATGTATCAAAGAAAATTCCTAATCCGTGAAATCTATCCATACTTCCGAATACGGGTCCTACCATGCGATAGATATCATTGTATCAAAAACAATTCTGAAAGTATCCAAATCGTGCAATTCAGCTACCTTCAACTTCACGGGTTTGAGTGTACCAAAACGCAAAGCCATCACCGGACATCGGTGAATCTCCATGTACTTTGAATTCAAACTCTACGATCCAAGATGAGCTTCCTAACGGCTAGATACAGTGATTTAAATCAATTGCATGATTAATTTTTTTTTCTTCTTACGAATTTCGACCATAACCATCCTTGTTTAGATTGTCGATCTTGAGTTAAACGGACTTCACGGTTTACGTTAACGATCGCGTCTGTATGGTTGTAAAATTAGTGTGTAATTTCGGGTTTCGAATTTTTTGTCAAGCAAACCTCCACCCCAGTTCCAATATCTGGAAACACAGAAAAGTTTTTAATTCAATTTCCAAAACAAATCCGATTAATAACATACTTGTTACTTAATTCCTCATCTTTTGAAACAACAGTTAAACACGCAAGACAGAAAAAACACCGGTGAATACCTATATAGGGCATGTCCAGCGAGTTCCCATATACGGAAGTGATGTGTTCGACGTGGACATCGTCTTCGGCGTAGACTGTGGGCGCAAAGGGAAGCAGCGCGAGCAGCCAACCAGCGAGTGCCAGGAATTTCATCAGTCTGTCAAAATTTTATTTATTGCCCTCATCACGCCCTGGTGTTGTCCCTCAGATCCATCCACGCTTTCACGCACGGCATCTTCTGCTTGATTTCTTTCGAAACCACTGGCTTCGGTTTCCGAATTCCCTCCAAGAACACCTTCACCGCCTTCTCTACTTGATCCTTACTCTTCCCTTCCTTTTCTAATCTCTTTCCATACCACTCCGCCATCAACTCCTCCGTCTTTTCATTGATCTCTGCATCAATCGTTTTCGTCAAGTCATCGCTATTTTGTTCCTTGTCTCCCATCCCAATTTCCATATCTTGAATCTTATCCGTGATACCCGCGAACCGTGGACCAAAATATGTCATCTTCGCATACCCCAAGGCCAGTAACGTCACAAACATTTCTTGGGCGTACTCATTTCCAAAATCAGCTGCACGACCCAAAGCAACAATCGACGCACTAAGTCCTACAGCTTCAGTGAAGATTGAAACTTTTTCCGGATCGAGATAGTCTGGATACTTTTCCACGTCGATTTGCCCCGTATGCGCAAAAAACACTACCTGTGCGGCCATTTGACTTCCTGCAAGGGCTGCTGCGGTTAGCATAGGTAAGGCATTAATTATCGGCACACCGTCTGCCGATTCTGTGAATTTCGGAATATCCCAAATAGTATCTTGCAAAGATATCGGGTTCGACACGTTTGCAATCTCGGGCAACAAAATCGACGCCAACACAACACTATTTTGCGCAACAGCGTACCGAGGATCGCTTAAATCTGCACTTATCCATCGCTTAACTTCTTTATTTCCCGCAATCTGTTCCGCCACAACTTTGGCTCGCTCCTTTTGAACATCAACCGCAATTTGCTCCAATTTCTTCGCTTCTTCACGCAGCTCTTCTGCCTCCCCAGATTTATTTCCTTCCGCATCAAACTCTCTTGCAGCTTTACGCAGCAATTGCGCTTTCACCATCAACCCATACGGATCTTTACCCTCCGCCGCCCGCTCCGACAATTCTCTAACCTTTTCATCAATGGCCTTTCCATCCAAATTTGCAATCTTCCACTTCACAAAAGCCAATTTCCCCTGAGCAGCGACAAATTTACTCTTCAAATCCGGAAACAAAACCGATTCGGCTTCGGGTAAAGATTCCCAATTCGCAAGCCGGAATTCCGATTGTTTCAAATATGTTTCAAGGGCGATTTCGGCGAGTTTTAAAGGTGCGTATTCAAAATCTATTAGCATTGCGGCAGTGTATTTATCGAATTGCGTCCATTGTTTTGGTTTATTTTGGGTGGATACTGGTTTTTGTAGAGAAATAGAATTTGTTCATCCATACATATTGTGAGATTTTAAGCTGAGTTATAAATACCATATGAGTAAGTTGCGAAACCGACTATGGCAGTCGCACTAATTCCAAAGATGGTCCAAAAATACGAGTATTTCTTCTTCGGGACAGGAGTGGAAGTGGCGGATTCAGACGAAAAGGAAGAATAGTGGATATTGTATGGAAGTAACCGATAGGAATTCGTTAATTGTTTTGGGAATTGTGATTTGAGTTTTATTCGCAGAACTCCTCTCATTCGAAGTGCCATTTCAATAAAAGACGAACAGCTGATTTGGGGAGAACACTTGAGACAACCTGCGTAAGAATCATTTCTTTTCTTTTTCTTTTTCTTCTTTTCAGTCCAGATCACTGTCCAGGTCATCTTTTGATTTCTCAAGAGTTGCGGGTTTAGTTTAGGCTGAGCGTCAAGACAAGGCCGTGAACAGAACCAAACAAGCAAAATGGGCCACTTTTTGAGAAATGGTCTTTATTTGTTCGTAGAAATTTTCAAGTTTCAAACGAACTACCATACACTACAACGTGGTTTTTGATGCCTGGATTGTAACACACAGACACATTCGGTTGTTGTCTGAGCTGTAGACATGTGTCAAGGATGCTAAATCATGGTCAGCTCTTAGCATCCTTTGACGGCCATCTTATCACCCGGGTAGCTTCAGATTTCATAAATGAATGCATCAAACCAAGAATGAATACTGTAGTGATTTGGGTTAAAAGGGGAATTTTCATTCATTTTAATACGTGATAAAAAGTAAGCTTGTTTCCGACATTCTTCTGATGCCAAAGTTCAAAGTGACTGAATGCGCCACACCTTATTTTTCTGCATCAATCAAAACTCCAAATTCACTGTCCCATTCTTCTGCAAAAATTATAAATTCAAACCCCAGCTGCAGTTCATCCCAAACAAATATTCTTTAATCTATACAACCTCCACCCGGAACTACACGGAAATGTCTTCGAAATTAACTCTCAAAACCCCAAAGGGCACTGTCGATTTCAGCGACAAGGACATGGCGATCCGAGAGAAAATGTTTGCCGAAATCGTCAAAGTTTTCAAACGTCACGGTGCGGTGACAATCGATACGCCAGTGTTTGAAATGAAGGAAATTTTAACTGGAAAGTACGGAGAAGATAGCAAATTGATTTATGATTTGAAAGATCAGGGCGGTGAGATTTGCTCTTTAAGATACGACTTGACGGTATTTAAACTAAGATGGGACAATCATTTTTTTGATAACGTTCATAATTTTGTTTTCAGGTCCCTTTTGCGAGATTTTTGGCTATGAATGGAAGTGTGTACCAAAATATAAAGAGATATCAGATTGGTAAAGTATACAGAAGAGATCAACCCTCAGTTGCGAAGGGTCGAATGCGGGAATTCTTCCAATGCGTAATTTTTCTTTATGTTTTTGAGTTATCGCACTGTAGTTTTTAATCATTGGTCTCGTATTACAGGATTTTGATATTGCGGGTGAATACGAAGCAATGGTTCCTGATGCAGAAGCAGTTCGAGTAATGGTAGAAATTCTCACTGCCTTGAAAATTGGGAACTTTTTAATTAAGGTACAGCATGCTCTAATGTACTTATTTTGCATCGTTATAACGTCAAATTTTGCCCAAAAACAGATCAACCACCGCAAAATTCTTGATGGAATGTTTGAAGTATGCGGAGTTCCGAAAGAAAGCCTTCGAGCAATATCATCTGCCGTCGATAAATTGGATAAAATGCCGTGGGAGGAAGTTAAAAAAGAAATGGTTGAGCAAAAAGGGTTGGATGCGTCCGTGGCCGATAAGATTGGTGAATATGTGAAGCTGAGAGGTGGAGCGGAAGTTTGTGAATTGCTGGCGAAAGATGAAAATTTGATTGCGAATGCGGCGGCTGCGCAAGGAATTGAAGATATGAAGAAAATGTTCAAGTATTTGGCCTTGTTTGGTGTTGAAAACTATGTAAGGATTGATTTATTTCACGACAAGCTGCGTATATGATGTATTTATTATATTTATTTTCTCCCAAAGGCCTCGTTTGATCTTAGTCTTGCGCGAGGACTTGACTATTACACCGGAGTGATCTACGAAGCAGTTTTCACAAACACGGAAAGTGCGTCTCAAAAACTAAGCACAATTTTGATATTTACCAAAATGCAAAATTCTTTTCAGGCGATGACACCAGTGGAATCGGCTCAATCGCTGCTGGAGGGCGATACGATGACCTAGTAGGAATGTTTGGAGGAAAGAAAATCCCATGCGTGGGGATTTCCATTGGTGTGGAACGAATCTTTTCACTGCTAAAGAAGCAAACCAAAGTAGAAACGATTAAAGCCAACGAAGTAGAAGTTTATGTGATTTGTCCGCGTGATGGGTTGTTGGAGGAGAGAATGAAGATCGCGACAGAACTATGGGACAACGGAATTAAGGTGATTTATTTAAAGATTCAAATTCAATCTTTTTTTTTTTTGTTAAATCCACTTTTTATTTTCTTTAGACTGAATTTGCATACAAAGCAAAACCCAGACAACAAACTCAATTCGATACGTGTCGCAAGCAGCAAATCCCTATTGCGGTCATAATCAACTCTGCGGATTTGGCTCAGGGTAAAGTGAAACTGCAAGATATGAATGGGGTTACGGAAGAAAAGGAAAAATTGGTTAATCGCTCGGATGTTGTTGCAGAAGTAAAATCGTTGTTGGAGAAAATCAAATGATGTATTTGCAACTCTTGAATTTGTTTGAGTGAATAAATAGTTTGTTATTTCTGAAAATAATCCAGTCGTAATTCCGATGCAAAATGTCCAGATATTCAAAAAGAACATTTGTTTAAACACCTAGATAGATATTTATATTTATCGAAGAGGTCTGAAGGTGGTGAAAATGAGTTCTTCTGTGGTGTTGTGATCTTCAGCTTTGGTTCATTTTTAAACGACCATATCTTGTGTTAATACTTTAGAATAATATTTTCCCACTTCGAACTTTAAAGTATTTCTCTTAAAATGTTTCTGTATAGTTCTTGAAAATGCGGTTGGTTTGCAAATATGAATAACGCCTTTATACGGATCGACCAACCGAGATAATATTTGTGTCACAAAAATATTTGCACCTTGCGCATGTGGAAAAAGAAGATGCAGTAAAACGAATCGTAGAGAGAATGAGATATATTATTAAAATTATCGATATTTTAATTCTAAATTGTTTTTAAGCAGATAATTTCGCCCAAAAACAACGACAACGACAATTCGGCTCCGAAACATGATAAAAAAAAACACCACGCCTCGAACACGTAGAGAAGGATCAGGAATCCGGACTCACCCGCGATTTGGATGTAAAATGCCCCTTGTTTCTCCTCTAAGTATCATTGAAATAAATAAAACGTCTTAAAAAGCGAAACATGCCTCTCGAAATAGTCGGTGCTGGTTTACCTCGAACAGGTACCACCTCATTAAAAGAAGCCCTCGAAATACTCGGATATCCAACCTATCATATGAGGGAGAACGTAATCTACAATGATAGCCAAAAATGGTTGAACATCGTCAAGGACAACTATGGTAGGTCACAAACGTGTATCAATATCACAACGACTCGTTAATTCTTTCTAGGTCGCGATTTTAAAGACTGGGATTATGTGTTCGCCCAGAAAAATCGACGCATCTATACCGCAAGTGTTGATACTCCTGGAAGCACATTCTACAAAAATCAAATGGGAGTTTACCCCGACGCCAAAGTGATTTTGACTGTTCGCGACAATCCGAAAGTTTGGGTTGCGTCCGCAAGTGAAACGGTGTTGAGAGTGAGTGAATTTGGGGGTGGATACCTGAGCGTTATTACCAAATCATCGAAACTCTCTTTGTAAGTGAAACACGTAATTATGTATGCTGTATTTTTATTTTTTTTATCAATTCGCAACAGCAACAAAAAGCGATCAAAATGGTAATCGCAGTGTTCTTTTTCCACCCGGATGCTTGCAATGGAGCTCTTCACAAAACTCATTTGGACGGTGGAAAATCAGCGGAAGAGTTTTACACCAACTGGAACGAGGAGGTTATCAGATCTGTACCTTCCGAAAAGTTGCTGGTGTTCAACGTAAAGCAAGGATGGGAACCGCTGTGTAAGTTCTTAGGGAAACCAGTGCCGGATGTGCCGTTCCCTCGTGTGAATGAACGAGAACATTTCAAAAAGCGAGTTTCGGGGTTGCATTATATCGCAATCGGGTTTTTGCTTGTAGTTGGCGGAGGAGTTGCGGGATTGGCTTACTTTCTGCTTTAATGAATTTGTATTGATTACCTCTTTCCTTTTTTAGTCCCTGTCATGGACATGTAACTATTTGAATGTCACTTCTTGAGACAAGAATCCAGGAATTTTTTTTGCCAATATAGTTGAAAAGACACGGTTTTATTCATTTCTCGAGTTTTAATAGTGAAATAATCACTGCAAATAGCATAATCATTCCTGATATATAACGACTACCTTCCATGAAACGCAGATGATTCAGATCGCTGGTAATCGATTGTGTCGTTTGGAAAAGTATAAATGCCTATGATTAATATGCTATAATATGACAATCATACAGTGATCTGCGAAATTTTGACATCCGGAGAATTCCGGAAGATCTGTCGCACACAGTGAAAAGAATAAGACCATCATAGCTGATGAAAAAATGATTTTGATTGGGTTAAAAAAACGATATATTAAATAGTGATTGGATCTGGTAACAAATAGACTTCATATGATTAGCACAATTTGTCCCGTAAAAAGTTGTTGATTTTTTTTTGTCACACAAGTTTTTTTTTCTGTTTTCTTCTTCAACAACCCACTCTTTTCTCAATTAAACGAAAATGTCAGGCCAAAAGAAACAAGGAAAGTCCGCGAGTCAATTCGCTGTTGATTTCCTCATGGGTGGTGTCTCCGCTGCTGTCTCCAAGACTGCTGCCGCCCCGATTGAACGAGTGAAGTTGTTGATCCAGAACCAGGATGAAATGATCAAGAGTGGTCGTCTTGCTACCCCATACAAGGGCATTGGTGACTGTTTTGCCCGTGTCATCAAAGAAGAAGGATTCGGATCTCTCTGGAGAGGAAACACTGCTAACGTTCTCCGATACTTCCCAACTCAAGCTTTGAACTTTGCTTTCAAGGATTACTTCAAGAGCATGTTCGGTTTCAAGAAAGAAAAAGATGGATACTGGAAATGGTAAGAAACAATTAAATTCTCCTGGATCATTACAATTGCTGATCGTCTAAATGTAACTTTAAGGTTCGCTGGTAACCTTGCATCCGGTGGAGCTGCTGGAGCCACCTCCCTCCTCTTCGTCTACTCTCTCGATTACGCCCGTACTCGTCTTGCCAACGACAACAAATCTGCGAAGAAAGGAGGAGAACGTCAATTCAACGGTCTTCTTGACGTTTACCGCAAAACCCTCGCTTCAGACGGTGTTGCTGGTCTCTACCGAGGTTTCGTTATCTCTTGTGTTGGTATTGTTGTTTACCGTGGTTTATACTTCGGTCTTTACGACTCTATCAAACCAGTTCGTAAGTTTAACCGTCCATATTTTGATTAATTGAAGGTTTTAACATTGTTTCCACTTAGTTTTGACTGGTAAAATGCAAGATAACTTCCTTGCTTCTTTCCTTCTCGGATGGTGTAAGTCCAATCTTATTTTTTGGTACGCACTGAACTAACTTTGCTTCGTAAAGCTATTACCACTTTCGCTTCCCTTCTTTCGTACCCAATTGACACTGTTCGTCGTCGTATGATGATGACGTCTGGTGAAGCCGTCAAATACAGCAGCTCATGGCAAGCTCTTGCTGAAATTCTCAAGAAGGAAGGTGTCCGATCGCTCTTCAAGGGAGCTGGAGCTAACATTCTTCGTGGTATTGCTGGTGCTGGTGTACTCTCTGGAGTAAGTTTTTTCAATTTGTTCAATTGTACGATCAATTAATTTCTATTCAATTATAGTACGATCAACTTCAGTTACTCTTCCTCGGAAAGGTCTACAGCGAAAAATAGATGATTTAATTAAACTGATAACTGTTGATTTTGCGTACAATTTTTTAATTTTTTTCTTTCTGTTTTGAGAATTTTACTTGTGTCGGACTTTTTTTTTTTTGTTGTGAAGAATGGATCCAACAACATGAATTTATTTTGAACCTCTTTTATCTGTTTGCTTCATTTTGTATCCATGAATTCTCTAGAGTATTATATTACAAAGAATTTTCTTCTTTCAAGTGATTTATTGAGATATAACGTTTCTGTACTATGCGTCTAAGCTGAATGTCGACATCCGACTGACTTGTTCCAATTAATTTAAATCTTATCCTTCAGTTGACCTTTCAACAATGATTTCTGTTTAAAAAAAAAAAGTGAAAACGTAAAACACAGAGAATAATTTCCAAATCAAAACAAAAACATTACGTGGATGTGAGGAATAACTCCACCGCCAGCAATAGTGATCGTCTTCATAACCGCATCCAACTCCTCATCGCCTCGGATTGCTAACTGCAAGTGACGAGGTCCGATTCTCTTAACCTTCAACTCTTTCGCAGCGTTTCCAGCTAGTTCCAAAACTTCTGCACTCAAATATTCCAGGACTGCTGCGCTATATACTGCGGCGTGAGCTCCCACTCTGATATTATTTTGTGATTTCCCTTTCAAGTATCGGTGAATTCTGCCCACAGGAAATTGTAAACCGGCCTAATATAGAAGATGCAACGAAATTATAATTTAGCGTTTGAGAAAAAAAAAAATCCCCGAAACAAAGCAGGAAGAAAAGGGGGAAAAGTGAATCAAAGATTTTTTTTTTAAAAAAAAACAAACATTTCTACCCTTGAAGCTCTAGAAAGCGGAGGATTTTTCGATTTTTTATCATTAGCCTTTGAATTTGGACCCGATGGAATTGTAGATCTACTTTTTCCGCCAGTTTTGCCGCTGGTTGATATCAAGCCTGCGGATGACATTGTCAAAAACTTTTGACAAATGGGATCAGTTTTTTTCGGCGCGCAGAACAACTTCAATTTGCCCCAGGTCCTTGATTATTGTTTTCTTTACTTTTCCATTTTATGAGGTTTTATTTTGCAAAAAAATTTGTAATACTGGGTGAGTTCAGGGTAGAGAATTCTCAAATGCAATATGCATAGGTTAGTGGGCCAAAAACAACACTTTTTCGTAGCACTGATTTAACTTGGTTTCTTAATCCGTTTTTAACACACTAAACCATCCGTTACTGTTTATAATATCCAATCTTTTTTTTACACTCGAACAGATCATGTAATTTTTTTTTTTCGGGCGGGTTTGGGTTATTTTTTGATAATGATTATACAAACTAAAACAGAAAAAATCCACAAGAAAATAGTAAAGTGACGGCTGCAAAGGAGTGCTTTGGATGAGTTTCTCTACTCTTATTTTTTATTTGGTTTTTTTTCGTTTTTTTTCATGTAAATATGAATAAAACTCCACTTTAACCCGAGAACGTAAACTGTTATGATCTCTTGGGAAAAATTTATTATTCTTTTCTTTTTCTCGATTTATAATAAAGAGATCGATTTGCTCTATTTTGGTAGTTAACTCCAAAGGCAGCAAAAGCTTGTTGGCATGTTTATTATACAGATT
>JADGJK010000346.1:0-19852 GCA_027600645.1 Nowakowskiella sp. JEL0407
TTTAAATTCGATTTTAAATTTTGTTTTGAAGAAACTCGGCGTTCTCCCTATTCCCACTCCATCATCAGATAATGATATCCCAATTGTTCGAGTTCAGCTGACGCATCTTTCCCTTGAGACTCTGTTGTTAATTTGCTCATTCATAGATCCGGCGTCGAAAATTACCCTATCCAACACTTGCACATCCCTTCTTCGCGCACTCATCAAATCATGTTTTTCTTCCCTTATCCTGTCAGTAAACACCAAATCTCTCAGTTTCATGAACGCATATATAAGTAATCCTCAAAATGCAAAACTAATTCGATACTGTCCGCAAACCGCGCACATCATATCCGACTACAGCCCAACGAGACTCCGCTCATATCGGAATTTAATTTTATTCTTCCATCAAGCGCGTTTCGCGAATCTGCAGGTTCTCCGATTCGAAAACTTTCCCACGGATTTATTAGATGTGTTAGGAAAATACTTGCTGCAAATTAAAACACTCCGACGACTCGAATTCGGTCGACTCCATTTGTTTGGAAAGTTTCTTCTATACAATACGTTTTACCGCGGAATGGAGAGTTTGAAGCAACTCGAAAAATTCGAACTTGGTGTGGTTGCGAAAGGGCTGGAAAGATTCTTTTGAAAGCGCACTTTTTCCGGTTTTTGGAAAAATACCCAAACTCGCTCCGAAAACTGGACAAAATCACTTCGCTCAAGTTGTTGTTCGTCACACTTGATTGCGCCAAAACTCTTGCTGCAGCACTTGCAAAATTACCCCAAATAAAGTCGCTGGATCTGGCATTTCATGGAGCTCAGTCGGAGTGCGATGACGCAGTTTTCGCAATTTCAGAATTTGGTGCCTTCAAGTTACTTCGAAATGTCTGCATCCGATTGCCGAGCAGTATTGTCCTCCACGATGCAGTGTTGACAGCAATCTGCAAACTCTCATCAACATCCCAAATCGATAATAAAACACTACACATCGAAACGAATGAATTCTTCGAGAGCGATATGTGTTACGACGCATTTGAGTTGATTCGGACGCTCAATCTTTCCGCATTAATGTTCCACCCCAAAATCCGATTCCGTTCAATAAGAGCGTTTGAAAAGTTTTTCAGGAGTTTGTGCGAGTGCAGCACTCTAAACACGTTTTCCACCATTGAATTCAATCCGTTTATCCGCCTCGACCCGTTTTTGTTGTTTGTGGGGCGTTGCGGTTCATTAACGAATCTTGGACTTAATTTTGCAAACTTGGAAGAATCAAATATCAAATCGTTATCAAAAATGTTTACGAAAAACCGGACGTTGAAGCGGTTATCGATTTGGATTCATGATGATACGCGATTAACCGATTTCATTTACAATTTACCGACGCATCCGAATTTGGAGTATCTGGAGATCTTTAGTGTCGGATCAAAAGAATCTCGGAACCCGGAAAAGCTGAAAGTTTCAATTTTGGGACTCTTGTTGACGTTGAGTGAAAGTGAATCGAAGATCGTAAAAGTTGGATTGAAATTGAAGACTAGTGAATTGGAAATGTCGTTTATTGAAAATGTGTTGAAGCAGAACGAAGTACGATTTGAATCAAAAGGAACGGATTTGAGGATTTTTCGGGAGTCGAAGATTGATTTGAAGGTTATTGGGTTGACGACCAATACGTAAAATTCTCGGAAATGTATGATAAGAAAATATATATCTAAATATACTGTATAATTTTTCAAGAATGTCCTGAGAAAGATTGAATTCTTCGTCATCAAAAGACCTTAAGCTTGCGGAATTTAACGCACCATTACCGTTACTGCACACAACATCGAGTAATTATTGTAAATCCACTTTTAAACATTAGCTAGCATTTCAGTTTCAATTTGCATCTCCAAATGTATCAGAACCTCTGATCGATTTAGATTTATTTTGGTAAATAGAAATATTATGTTTATGGTTGTAAGATGCAGTTCCTCTATGAATAATCGTTTACTGAACGTTCAGCAACTATTGTACAAATCCAACAAATCGTTGTCAGACACGATTTAAAGAATAAAGCTTTTTGATATTCGTAAGGTGGAGAATCTATCAAAATTGCGTTCATTTTTGATAGTTCGGTGTCAGCGTGCAACGACAAACCGTTTCTTGGAATTTTGTTTAAAATGATTGTTTGCTTTTTTATTAAAAATATATATATTTGCGAAATACAGTTTGAAATCAAATACTGGATTGAGTTTTCTTCAACTTTGATTTTACTGAACCAGATGATGCTCGGGTCATGTCCGAAATCGCTCGCGGTCGCAAATGTTCCAAATCTTCAATGTCGGTATTCGAAAAAGATACAAATTTATCATCTGTTCCTTCGCTGATTTCGGATTTCGCTTGTGGTCGAAAATGCTCCAAATCATCCACGCCAGTCTTCGAAAAAGATATGAATTTATTATCCGCTCCTTCGCTGATAGTATCTGGAATCGAACTCGGTGTATGGTAGGTGGATGATATCTCACCCGTGATTTCATCATCCTCAGGTATGGTTGCCAAATTAGCTGTCTCTGTCGTAATCGATGACGTTTGTGGATCCAACAAATCCACAACTGCTGGATTCAATCGTTCTTCAACATTGAGCATCATGAACGGATGCTGCAGTACGCCCTCAGCGCTTATCCGAGTTTGTGGATTTACGACTAGCATCTTCTTTACCAAATCTTTCGCTGCAAAACAAAAATTTTTACTCGTAGTTTTTACGGGTAATGAAAGAGTTCTACTACCTCTCATTGTAATATTTCCCCAAATACCGTCCGGAAAATCAAGAATACCGTTTTGTATTTTTGCTTTTGAAAACATTTAAAAATAATAGGAATAAAATAAAAACTATATCTCTCAAACCTTTAGTTATCTCCTGATTTTTATGATCAAATGGATGTAAACCCGATAAGCAAATATATAAAATAACGCCGGCAGCCCATATATCGACCTTTTTTGTATATGTCACATTTTTCGATTTGGCCAAGACTTCTGGTGCGCAGTAAGACAAGGTTCTAAAGATTAATTATGAGACCTCTTCCACAAGCTGTTTGATTTTATAAATACCCAACAATAGTTTTCAAAAATTCTTCCTCACTAACAACCTTAGAGAGCCCAAAGTCGGTTACCTTGATTTTTAAATCGTATTTATCGTTTGAATTCAACAAAACGTTCTCTGGTTTTAAATCTTAAAAAAAATATATGCGTGTAATAAAAAGAATGGAAAAATGAAATGAAGTTGAAAAAGCTCAAATACCTCGATGAGAGATCCCGAGACTATGTAAATACTAATATTATGTCTCAAAAAATGTACTCGAATAAACTTTACTACTTTAACTAACCTTTATCACCAATATTAATTGAATAAGAATAATTTTACTGTCGGATTCAGAAAATTTTTCAATCGAGGTTATTCTATCAAAAAGCTCTCCACCGCCCATACTTCATTAATTAATTTTTAAATTAAATACACTTAAACGTTTTCAGATATACATACAACTCCATAATCAAATACAACACCCCATTCAATTCAAAGAATTCGTACAACTCAACAACTCTCGACTAATTCCATGTAAATCATGTTAGAGGTTACATGGAAAAAAAATAGCATTACGTTACATGTTTGACACGTGATAGGATATCGATTTCATTCCGTTGTGTCGGATTGTTGATTTTTATGCGCTTGAGAGCATAACGGATGCTTGTTGTGATGTTGGTTATAAGATTTACAACCCCAAATTTTCCTCTACCGGGAAAAAGTTCACTTTAAAAATCAGAAGCCAACTGAAAAACTTACTTTCCGAGTTGCTCTTCAATCCTATATACATTTCCCGCGGGCTAATAAATAGATTGTAAGATACTCGAAACTGATTTACTCTTATCTTACAGTCACGATAGTATTAACTGCGTTAGAATCCATAAGTTCGCTTTTTTTTTGGTCAATTTGAAAAATTTTGGAAAAAAAAAATAAGCTTTTTGTTGACATGATTTGATAAACTCGGAGACAGTGAAATATTTTAGAATGAATTGGATTTGGAACTGGACAATCGGCAAACTCCGAATCTTCACAACCCCTCCGTCGGATTCCGATGATACTTCACAGAGAGTCCAAATAACGCATCTTTCGCTTGAAACGTTAATCTTAATCTGTTCGTTTCTGGATGTCATCTCGAAATTAAATCTGAGCTATTCCTGTAAATCACTTCGACGAGCACTGATTAAGTCCTCCCTCACCTCTCTACGATTGGCCGTAAACACGAAATCATTGGAATACACGACCTCTTATCTTGAAAATCCTCAAAACGCGAAATTAATTCGTTCCTGTCCGCAGTCTTTACACATCATCACCGAATATGACCAAAAACGATTACAAATGTATCGAAATTTACTTTTTCTGATCCGCAAAATGCTCTTTATTTTGAAAACTTTCCTGCAGATTTGCATGAGGCATTCGGGAAACAGCTGTTGATGAAGGATCTGAATTTGCTCAAAGTTCTAGAATTCCGCAATCTTCATTTTTATGGAAATTACGTATATTACTATGCTTTAATCGGGGAATTGAGAGCTTGAAGAAATTGGAGAAACTTGAATTTGGAATTGTTGTTCACAAAAGTAAAGCGTTTATTTATGGGGAGAATTTCTCTCGATTTTTGCAAGCGTATCCTTCCACTCTTCGAAAATGTGAAAGATTATCTTCGGCGAAGCTGCTGTTCGTCAACCTCGATTGCGCAAAGGCTCTTGCTTCGACACTGAGTATCAGTCTGTCCGAGTCGAAAGTGCTCGATTTGAAATTTGTTGGTAATCAGGAGGAGTGCGATGAGGCAATATCTGCGATATCGGATTCGAGTTTATTGGAAAAACTGCAACATTTATTTATTCGATTACCTCGAGGTGTTCAATTGTGGGATACCCCGTTATTGGCAATCTGTAAAATCATGTCTACTTCAACGATGGATAAAGAAAAACTTTAACTTGAGGCGGCAGAGTTCATCGATGTTGAAAATTGTGAAGATACAATTTTGCAGCTCGCGCCTTTGAATCTTTCGGTGTTAACGTTTCATCCCAAACTTCGATTTCGTAGATATGTACTTTTCAATCAATTTTTTTCGGCAGTGATCAAAAGCAAGAGTCTGACTGAATTATCTACCGTAGAGCGGCCCTTTTTTCCTTTTTGAGTTTATGAAATGTTCGCCGCAGTTGAAGAGTCTCGGTATCAATGTTCAACACCTTAATTCAGTGATTTCGAACGTTGAACAGTATGATGAAACTCAGTTGGACCAATTAACAAAGATATTCACCGTGAATCAAACACTTTAGCGATTTTCCCTGTGGTTTCGCGATGATGCTCAACTTACGAAGCTCTTACAGCAAATGACCAAACATCCGAAACCAGAAATCGTTCAACTCTTCAGTATTGCTCCGAAGGGATCTCAGAATCACGAAAAACTTGCTGTATCTTTGACAGAACTTTTGGTCGCGGCGGTTGAGAATGACTCGCAGATATCTGAGGTTCGTGTGAATTGGGAACTGACAGAATCTGATCTCTCTAATATCGCGTTGGAGTTGAACAAGCGTAAACTCGATTACTCTGTGGAACAATCGGTTTTGAGAATGGTTTGGGGGCTCGAAGAAAACACTGAAAGATTTTTGGACTTAAATTTCCCATGAAGAGAATATGTTCTAAGAGAACACGATCAAGGTAATGATTTTTCGAATTAAAAAGGTTGCGTTTCATGTTGACGTATTATTTTTTTGCGATTTTTATTTGCGACAAAGGAATGTACGATGGGAAGAATCTAAGTGAAAACGCACACGCCCATCGTTTTTTTCTTATTCGTTTTTATTCTGTTCTTTTTATTATAGTTTACACAAGTAAATCCTCAAAAACTATTCTTCTCTAAACGAATGATTTTATTTTTTATTCCAATTCTACTCGATTGCGTTATGAAACAATTAATTCATGGATGATGTCGTTTTATTTCAGCGCGACACAAAGTGATAAAGGGTAAAATGTCGGAAATTCCTTCAGGAAAGTCCAATTCCCCGGTAGTAAACCAGAAACGCTATTGGAAGATCCCGTGCATTCTTCTCGAGAGGGGTGTGTAATCGGAGAGCAATTTACGATCTCGATTGGAACTTCATCCCAGAAACAAAGAAATGAATGTATTTGAAATTTCGTTTAATAGACCCTATAGTGGTAACGACCAAAGTCTCGAGCGGACTTCGCGAATGACAAACAAATAGGTGCCTGCCGTTAGTTTACTGTTTGGCGACGGGCCAAACTGAAATTCCGACTCTAGATTATGAGTTAATTATCGTCGTCCTTTTAAATCCTCCGATACAACTTCGGTACGAAACTAACGGTTCTAATCACGATTCACCTCCACCTACACACGAAGATTAAAATAAAAAAAAATAACATTTCTGAATTTTAGAAGCCATTCCACAAAAAAAAAAGGAAACATGAATTTGGTTTTCCGGAGATTTCCAGTTCGATGTTATTCAACTGCAAAACCTGTAATCGCTCATCCCTGTTTCTTTAATTATATTATGCAAACTAATTTTTATGCTTAAGAAATTAAAGCCGCAAAATCTGACTTCCAATTCCGAAATCCTGGACATTTCAAGTTACGCCCCCGATAAAATCCGAAATTTTAGTATTATTGCTCATATCGATCACGGTATATATATATATATATATATCTATTTCCACAATTCTCTTCGGAATCATTCGAATTTTAATTCTTATTCTTCAAATTTTTCACTTGACGGAAACAAATAGGAAAATCTACGCTAGCCGACAGACTACTCGAACTCACAAACACGATATCTTCAAACTCATCAAATAAACAAGTTCTTGATAAACTAAAAGTGGAGCGCGAACGAGGAATCACAGTGAAAGCCCAGACAGCATCAATGTTTTTTCGCAGCGATGGATTAGATGAAGAAGATGGAATGGAAACTGATTATCTATTGAACTTAATTGATACACCAGGTCATGGTAACGATAAAACAAATATTTCAAAAGCGTTAAGTTTTGTTCTTCATTTTTCTTAAAAGATTTGTATTAGTTGATTTCTCGTACGAAGTTAGACGAAGTTTGTCGGCTTGCCAAGGTGTTCTGCTATTGGTCGATGCGGCTCAAGGTGTGCAAGCGCAAACGGTAGCGACATATCACATGGCACTTTCGGAAGGATTGACAGTGATTCCGGTGATTAATAAGGTATTCTTCCACTAAGATTTTTCGATTGCCTACTAAAAAAGTTCTAATGAATTAGATTGATCTACCAGCAGCTGATCCGCAACACGTTGCTTCACAAATCACCGCGCTTTTCTCTGGAAATACCGCAAACCTGAGTACTCATCCCTCCAATACCAGTGCATCTTCCAACATTTCCCCGCTCTTAATATCAGCTAAAACTGGGATAGGGATATCGCAGATACTGCCGTCGATTATTTCAAACATACCTGCACCGACTGGGTTCTCACAAAAGCATTTAAAGATGTTACTGTTCGATTCATGGTACGACTTATATGTTGGAGTGGTTTGTTTGGTATTTGTTGAAAACGGAGTATTACGAAAAGGTATCGTAAATATCGTCCCACCATTTCGTTAAAATTTCCTCAATCGCAATTAGGTGATAAAATAACATCGCATCACACGTCAAACTCATATGAAACACTATCACTGGGGATCTTGCATCCCAACGAAACGCAGACTTCCTGTCTATCCGCCGGCCAAGTCGGATACATCACCCTCGGGATGAAATCAACGCGAGACGCCCTGATAGGAGATACGTTTTTCCACGAAAAGGAGTTTTTAAAACGAAGAGAAGGATGGAAGAAGCCATCAGCTAATGAGGACGTTGCACCTGAGAAAGATGATCCGTATCCACCTTTACCGTTTCCAAATTTCCGACCTTCGATTCCGTTAGTATTTTCTGGATGCTTTCCACCGGATGCGGCAAATTACGATCGATTGAAGGACGCAATTGAAAGGCTGACGCTAAATGATCGCAGTGTTAGCATTGATAAAGGTAAGATACAACTGTAATCATTGTAAGTGGTGTGATTTACAACATATTGCTTTTACAGAAACATCGGCAGCATTAGGACAAGGTTTTCGATTAGGGTTTTTGGGAACTTTGCATATGGATGTATTTCGACAACGATTGGAAGACGAATTTGGAATCGGAATGGTCAATACGTTACCTAGCGTGCCTGTTAAGATAACTTTTACCCCGAAAAAAATGAGAGCGAGTTTGTAGTTAATGTTGAATCTTATTTACTTTAGATTAATGTTATACTATTAGACAACGGTATGGAGGAAACCATCATCTTACGCAACCCTGTGGAGTTTCCTGACCCGGAAATGCTCTCAAATGTAACTTCAATACAAGAACCTATGGTATCGGCAACGATGATTTTCCCTGAAGAATACCTTGGATCAATGATGGAATTGTGCGGGGTGAGTACTATTCTTATCTATGCAATTAATAACCCTAGTAATGGATTTGTTTAAACCAGAAACATCGATCGAAAGACCACGAGCACACTTTCCTCACCGAATCGTCCCGAGTTTTATTAAAATGCAAATTCCCAATGTCGGAGATTTTAACTGATTTTTATGACCAGTTGAAAAGTCGAAGTAGTGGGTATGCGAGTTTTGATTATGAAGAATGTGGATTTGAGGAATCAGATCTGGTAAATTTTACTCGCACCGTAGTATGAAATGATTTGTGTTTGATTTTCGGATTTCTTGAAGGTGAAAGTGAATGTGCTGCTTAATGGAAAAGTTGTTGATGCTTTGACGTCTGTTGTTCATCGATCGAAGGCGGACCGGGTCGGTAAAGAATGGGTTGGGAAGTTGAAAGACACTTTGAGCAGGTAATAACGTCACAGTTTGCTTGAAAATTCAGCCTCAATTTAACGTAATTAAAGACAGCTGTATGAAATTACAATACAAGCGACGGTGAACTCTAAAGTGATCACGCGAGAGACGATAAAAGCGTTGAAGAAAGATGTTCTGGCGAAATGTTACGGCGGGGACATTACGCGGAAAATGAAATTATTGCAAAAAGTGAAGGAAGGTAAGAAGCGAATGAAGATGATCGGAAATGTGGAGATTGGACAAGATGAGTTTATGGAGTTGTTGAATGGAAAGAACAAGAAATAGTTAATACAGTTCATTCTCCGCAACCTTTTTGCTATCTTTTAATTGGAATCGGCTTAGCATCAATTGAATAAAAAACGCAACTTTATTTTAATGTAATCAGCTGGCAAAATCTCACATAAAAAGGTGAATACTTTCCTCCACCCAATCTTCAAACGTACGCGGCGGTTTCCCCAATATCTTCTGAAGATCATCCGACTTTTTAAAGATTTCTTCGGTCAGTAATCGTTTCTTCGTACTGAAAATCTCACGATAAGTCGGCTCCGGAATACCAAACTTCTTCATTGTTTCCGCCGCGACCTCCTCAGAGATCTGAGTAATTGAAATATTCTTTCCGATTCTCTTCGAAATTATGCTCACAATCTCTTCTGCTGAATATTTATATCCGGTTAGTGCGGGCGCGGTGTTAACCATTTCGGTGCGAGTGAGTGCCGCAACGGCAACTTCGGCGACATCATGTTCGTGGACGTAAAATCCTTTGGCTTTCGGATAGACCGTAAACACGTTGCCATTTTTCACTTGCTGGATCATTCACATTTCATTCTTCATGTACTCGCAACCTCGAATAAAAACCCAATCGATCCCACACTCTTTAATAGCGTCTTCAATCACCGCATGCATGGAGCCAATGAAACTTGGAGTTTCGGAGAGTACAAGTAACGAAGACATAAACACGATCAACTTAACACCGGCCTTCTTTGCCTCTAATGCGAATTTATCGGTGTTCGGACCGATGTAGAGGAAAACTTTTTCGACTCCTCTCAGGGAATCAGCAAATGTTGAGGGGTCGTTAAAGTCGAATTTCACCCATTCAATAGATTTAAATTTGGAGTTTTCGGCTGACTTTATTGGGTCGCGGGATCCTGCTCGAACCGAAAGGCCATGGGATACTGCGTGCTCTAAAACGAGACTTCCAACTCCACCTGAAGCGCCTGTAATGAATATCATAATTTTTTGATTATTTTAATTGTGTTTTCTGGTTTGAATTCGAGTTCGCTTTTGTAGTATCTGCGAAAAAGTCGGATGTGGCGCATATTTTACGCCTGACAACAACCAACTCCGACTTTTATGTTTCTTTTCTGTCTTTGCCGAAAAAGTACATTCGGAGATAAATCATGGATTTATGAATTAATATTTGTTGTCGATGCAAATTTATGATAAATTGACAACTCTCAATTTTAATGTTTTGTAAATCGGTATTCTTAGATACATCGTTGTTTCATCATTAGTATTCCTGGAACGTGAATTAGATTTATTTGATTTTAATCAACTGCAAAAATCACAAAAAGTAATAAACTTTCTCTTCCAACCAATCCTCAAATGTACGCGGTGGTTTCCCCAATATCTTTTCAATGTCGTCGGACTTCTTAAAGATTTCTTCACTCATTGCCCTTCTTTTCACAGCAAAAACCTCACGAAACATCCTTTCCGGCAGCCCAAACTTCTTCATTTCCTCACCCGCAACTTCCTCCGAAATTTCAGTGACGGGGATGACCTTTCCAATTCTTTTTTCGATGACTCCAACGACATCTTCAGTATTGTATTTCCATCCAGTCAAAACGGGAGCTGCACCGACTAATTCGGGACGAGTGAAAGCAGTAACAGCGACTTCGGCAATATCACGTTCGTGGACGTACAACCCTTTAGATTTTGGATAAACCGTAAACACATGGCCGTTTTTAACCATCGGAATCAAACGCATCTCGTTCTTCATGTATTCACAACCACGCAAGAAAACCCAGTCGATTCCAGCATTTTTGATATTTTTCTCCACCGATTCATGGACCGATCCAACAAAGCTTTCCGTTTCAAGATTAACGAACAACGAGGACATGAAGACGATCAATTTAACACCAGCGTTCTTGGCTTCGGTTACGAATTTATCAGAGTTGGCGCCGTTGTAGAGAAACACTTTTTCCACACCACGTAAGGAGTCGGCAAATGTCGACGGATCGTCGAAGTCGAATTTCACCCATTCAATTGTTTTAATTTTCGACTTCTCGGCTGATTTTGTTGGGTCGCGGGATCCAGCGCGGACAGAAAGACCTTGAGCTACAGCATACTCTAAAACGAGACTTCCGACTCCCCCTGAAGCGCCTGTAATGAGTATCATAAATTAATATCCGAATAAATGATGTTTTGGGTTGTTGCTCCTAATTTGGAGTTTAAATACTGTCTTGGCGCAAGAGTTCAGCGAACTTGTGCCCAATTGTGTCACCAAAGTATCATTCCGATTTTCACTCCAATATAAAGGGATGTGCCATCGATATAAGATAGCCAGGATCCATTATCATTCAAGCATCTGGTGGAGAACAGAATCTGTAGTAATTTTTAATCAAATGTAAACCATATCGTTCAAAAACCCATAAATTTTTTTTTTGAATTCACAAATCATTGAAAGAATCTAATCTTTTCATCTAACCAATCGGCAAATGTACGAGGCGGTCTTCCTAAAATTCTTTCAACGTCATCGGACTTTCTCAAAACTTCCTCTGTAACCCATCTCCGTTTCATTTCAAATATCTCTCGATAAATCTCTTCCGACACCCCATGTTTCTTCATTCCTTCCACCGCAATTTCTTCAGATATCTCCGTAACAGGAATCTCCTTTCCGATTCTCTGCGAAATCAACTCCACAATCTCTTCTGTGCGATATCTCCAACCAGTTAAAATAGGCGCCGTTCCAATCAAGTCAGAACGAGTGAGTGCTGCGATTCCAACTTCGGCGACGTCACGTTCATGTACATATAATCCTCGAGATTTTAGATAAATCGTAAACACATGACCGGCTTTCACCATCGGAATCAACCGCATTTCGTTCTTCATGTATTCGCAACCTCGCAAAAACACAAAATCGATTCCGGATTCTTGAATGACTTTCTCAACGGCTGCATGCGCTGCACCGATATTACTAGCAGTTTCCGACGTAACGAGGGAAGTAGACATGAAAACAATCAACTTTACTCCAGCGTGCTTTGCTTCGGAAACGATTTTGTCAGCGTTAGGGCCGTTGTAAAGGAACATCTTGTCGACTCCGTGTAAACATGCGGCGAATGACGATGAATATGGATCATTGTAATCGAATTTTATCCACTCGACTGCTTTAACTTTAGATTTTACTGCTGATTTGGTGGGATCACGAGAACCGGCACGAACTGGAAGGTTTTGGGCGACAGCATATTCTAACACGAGACTGCCAACACCGCCTGAAGCTCCAGTAATAAAGATCATGATTGCAGATTAGATATTTTTGTTCTTTGCTTTTCGGAATGGGTTTGCGTTGGATTTTTATTTTGAATTGATACGGAAGTGGCTTGAAAAGAGGATCAGTCGTTCCACGTTCGAAATAGAACTTCCGAAGCTGTCCCGAAACTAAACACATATCTTCAGGGAGCAAAGTTTTCCTTTTGAAAAAATGGACTTTCAAATTTGACACAAGAAGATCACAAACGAGTGTGAGTATGTATATTGAGAGATGTGTTTAGAGGGTATTCAAAATATTACTATGATTATAAAACTACCTAAAATAAACTTGAAAATAATAAGAAATCTAAAATCCAAAATTAAAACTTGCAAAACCACAATCAACAAAGATAAACACCATTGCCAAGAAGATTTTAGAAGCAAAATTAGAGAGGAGGATGTAGAGGGGAAAGAAATCATAATATGATGAATGATGAAAAAAAGTAAAATATAAAATCACTAACAAACAGAATATGTACACTTAGCGCCTTCTAATTTCCGTGCTTAGCGAATCAACACTTAGTCGACGATCTTCCGAAATCCTTCTAATCTCATCATGGAGTCGATTCTTCTTTCTCTTCGCTGTTGAAGACTCCACAATAACAACTGTATCTCGACGGTGTCCTTTCCTTTCATGTGTTCGGCTCAATTTCTGAACGCCTCCTTTTCCTGATCCAATCGGATTCACGATCGTAACCTTCTTCGTTTTCTTTGCATCCTTCTGCATATGCAAATCCTCTCGCGATTTTTCAATAAGACTGCTCTTTGGTTGTAATGGCCGCGAATTATCCTCGTAATTCAATGTAACATCGATTTCCGTTTGCTCTTGATTATCGTCCGTTGTATTTTGCGATTCTTGCATACGTGCGACCGCCATCGCTAACGCATAACTAGGTGTTTGCGAGTTATCAGAGCCAAAGAACTTGCTCGGGATATTACACTCGTTGGACTTTCGTTTAAGTTTTACATCGAATTCTCGTAACCCAGATCCATCCATGGAACTCTTTGGTGAGATGGAGGACCTGTAAGAAGGAACGAAGCACGGTGTGCTGCTGAAGGAGGATCCGTAGTGGTGTGTGATCTTGCTACCGACGTATTGGCTGTCATAGGACGAGCTCATGGAGGGAATCGAAGGGTGGCAGAAGTCTAATGGTGGGGAAGGGACGCTTTGAGGAACGTAAGCTGTGGAGATACTCGATAAGGATCCGGGGAAAGACGGGGAGACAGTTGGATTTGCCATGGGGATGGGTTTAACGGTTGTGTCGGATGCGTCGTGTGTACGCTTAGGTTGGAAGTAATACTTTTCAATAGGTTCTTTACATTTGTCAGTAGCTGAAAATACAAAGGAGGTCGTACTTGGTTAAGGGTGTGAATAATTGTTGCAATTTAAGTAAATTCTTACCGATTTCAGTATTGATGTCATTTTCAAAGAAAGACGCGGTTTCTGAACTGCTAGAGCTGTGCGATTTGAAGTGAGACGCTTTGCGTGAGAGACGACTACTATTCGAGCGTTCCTCATCGAAATTGTCTGAGGTTTCTCTCTTCGAATTCAGCAAGATGAACCAGAATTCTTTCATGGCGGAAACAAATTTACGGTAGATAGATCCCATTTTAGAGATTGATTTTCGTTAATAAATGCTTATCACTTGGGGCTGTTTTTGGGATATTTCGTGCTTGTCATGAAAGCGTGGATATAAGCCATACCTTAAATTTGGTCAATGCGAACAATTTAAGGAATGAAAAAAATAAAAAAATATCAATAATTTATTGCTCTACGTAACTTTACACTAATGTTCAATAAACTATGAGGTAAAAAAATAATCTTGCTGTTTAAAAAGTGGCCCAGTTAAGAATCACCCGATAAATTCTGTATTCAAAAGTCCACTTTTGGCTTCAGGACATTTCCTTTGCAAAGTGGACACCGTCGATGTCCAGTTCGTCCGTGCCGAGGATCGTCCAATAGCCAGACATCGATGCATTCCTTGAAAAACACGTTGAGTGTGATAGTTTTCCTGCAATAATCGCTATGATTTAATAAAATACCTTATGGAATTGATGTTTGCATCCGAGCTGTCTGACTTTATCACCGACTTCATAAGCTGACTGACAAATACTACAAAAATCGCCAACGACTCGTAATTCTTCATTCAATGTAGCTGATGAAGCCGGTACTATTGCATCTTTGCTCGTGACGGATTCCAAAGAGGTGCGGGTGATCGATTTAAGTGAATTTCGGCTATCCTTGTTCTGAACTGATCGTATTTGTTTATGTTCAGGCCGGACTTCTACAACCATCAACGTCTTCAATTCACTTTTCGATAAACCCGGTTTCGGAGTCTCAATAAAACTGAGCACAAATTGTCGGGATCGTTCTCGTCGACGTGATCTTTCATCGGATATGTTTCGCCGTGCGCTTCCAAATAAGAAATAACACGAAATCGCCGTCTTTACCGCTACAATTACGAGAAATACCGATAATGATGCGATCGTTAAATAATAAACAGCAGGATTCAAAGTTCCACATGTTTTTGATCGTAATACTCCAAAACCACCGGCAATCAAGAAACAAAACTTTACAGATGCAATGACAAACCACAGTACTCGAGCAAGGATAACTATCAACTTGAATTCGACGGCAGGGTACAGCTCAATGAAAATATCCAAAATCGTTGATGGTGCAATGGCGAAGTCAAGTGATGTAATCGTTCCAAGAAATATGAGAAAAGGTTGATCGCACTTAATCGCGCCGAATAAAACTGTAACAGTGATGAATGCAGTGAAAAGAGATAATGATAGGATGTGTGTTAATATGGATATGAGGATTTTTCGTGAAAGCTCTTCTCGTGAGGTTCGATCTTCTTCGTGGGTTGGGTATATTGTTGTGTGCGACTGAGGTTCGGGAAGATGGTTGTGGTAATTTATAGATTCTGACGAATGAAGATTGTTCAATCCCGTTGTCAATTCGTCTTTCTTTTCATCTGGAAACAGGGAAAAAACGAAGCTGTCAGTGAATTTGAGCACAGCAGGGGCAACAAATACCAAACCAATTAAATGAATACGTACCATCATGGAGATCGGATAATGTAGGATCGTTGCATAGAAGTGAAGTATCAGGAACGTCTTGTTCGAAATGTGACATGGCATGCAAGGGCGCGTTGTCGAAGTTTTCCGACATTGAATAAGCCACTCCTAATATGTTTTGACAAACCTAATGTCATCGCCCGACGAAACATGACTCAATCGTTTACAAATAATGTGTATGTATTAAATAGCATAATTTATAAACTATTTGTTATATTGCAACATTGTAATAACAGTAAATCCTTCAATATAATTTCAGGCTGAAATCAGCATGGGCGATTCAAATCAGGTCTGACGGGATTTTTTCTCATCTTGGCCAAAAAAAAGCATCGCTTTCGGTTACGAAAATGAATTCAACCGTGCCCAGCTGCGATGGATCGCCCAGCTGGGGAATTTGTGGAGAGGAAACGCGACGTTACACTAAAGCTGCTTCTAAGGAGAATTGCGAAAAACTCATCTCGCTGTTTATTTTGCCGTTGGATTCGTTTGGCTATTGAACTAGCTCCGCGCTGAAACTTAGCTAGCGTATTTATTTGACCTAAAAATTACACCGCGACCAAAAATTCTGAAATTCTGACCTCTCAAAAGATCCCGTGAACTTCAACGTTTGAGCTTGATTATACCTAATCTACCTTCTCATCGCAAGATAATACCTCTCTTATAATGACTCAATCTCACCTCTTATCCGAGTATCCCGATATATTCAAACACACCGATTCAAAATCTCCCGACAACTCCAACGAACTTCTAATCGACTTCCACACCTTCAAATTCCGATCCTCTCATCTCGACGTAAATCTGTACAACGACATTAAAATGTCTCGTAGCGTTTCAAAATCCAGTTCCGAATTATCGCACCTTGATTCTGGCTATTTTTCCGATACCAACAACTCCATCGACCGCCAATTATCGTCTTCGAATGCCTCATGCTTAAGTACTTACTATGCGCGCTGCCTAAATGGTGAATTGAAACCTCTCGACTCAGTTGTGTCTGCTCAATTTCATGTTGACGTGAATGAAACGACAAAGTCCTCGTCGTTGGAGGATTTACCGCCATCAGAGTCTACTTTATCCAGGCGAGCGAAGGCAGATACGACAAAACCCGCCTCTCATCGGGTTTTTTTGTTGTTGGAGTCGTTGTGGAAAAGTAAGGTTAATAAGGGGATTTATGCTATAAAAAGCAACTTTGAGAAGGCTGTTAATGGTGTCAAGGTATGCTTTTTATGATTTTTTGTTGCTGCGTAGCAAACTGATGGATTTCATTTTTTCATTGAACAGAACCTTCCACAGAAACTCCAAAAAGTTGATACCGGAAAAGTTGAAAGCCTTTGCCAGCCGGAAGAACCTTCTATGAATCTCTCAAAGCCCCAAACCTCTTCTAACGAGTCTCGACCAATCCGGAGGATGTCATCACGACGACCGCAAAAGAGACCGCCAACTGTCTATGAAGTTTTACCCGAAATTAGGGAATGCACACTGGAGAGAACTAAAAGTAATAGTTACTCACTTGCTTTGAAGTCCGTTGCAAACTGTCACGCCTAAACTCAACTAAATCTTTTTATTTTATTTTATTTTTTTTTGCGATTTGATTATTTTGGGCTTTTCACTGTATACTTATTAATATTTTTTTGGATTTTTTTTTTTTTTGAAATTTGAATTTAAATTTATTATCTTTTTTGTTAAATATATTTTTAAGCCCGAATTTTTTTACTTGAAAGTTAAGAGACTTTTCTAACAGATAAACAAGATGCAGATACACTGGTCCACTGATCCAGGGTTTCCACTCAAATGCGGGTTGATGATCAAACAACGATCCTGCTACTGCGAGTTCACTCCGAGTCAGCACCGGCTGCATTCGAATTCGTTTCCGCTTCTTATTTTTCAGTTTGTCCCAAGCTCAAGTTCACCGATGCATCAAAAACTGTGAATGACGTTGCACGACGCTAATAACTTGGAATGAAGGAATGATGTTTAACAAATAGTCGAAATGAAAGATTATGTATGGAGTTTTCAGCCTTAGGGGGTGGCGCTCATCCCAAGGAGAGATGATGTTTATCAGTTCGATTTTTCTATTGTTATTTTTGTTAATCGCTGAAGCGATTGCCGCATCTTCTTTACCCGGAGTTAAATGGGGATTCGCTGCATGTACGGTTCTTCGATGTCTACATTTACAGTCTATCGTATAAATCTTAAGTTCACTTTTTGGTTTGTAAGCGGCATATCAAACGGAAGGATCATGGAATAAATTTGGGCGAGGAAGTAGTATTTGGGATGGTAAACTCGAGAACTATCGTTCTTTCAAACAAACACACTCAACAAATAGAAATACGAATTAGATTGGACACACCAAACCGGCACAAATAGAATCGCAGATGGGAAGAACGCCGATATAGCTGCAGACTCATATATTAGAATGAAAGAAGACGTAGATTTGCTGGCATCAATGAATATACAGCTTTATAGGTTTGATTAGTATCTTTAACATCGAGTTGCTTTTTATTGAACTTTATTTTAACAGATTTTCAATTTCTTGGACTAGAATATTACCTAGAGGAACTTTAGATGGTGGAATAAATCAGCAAGGTGTTGATTTTTACAATAATTTGATAAACAAACTTATCGCGAAGGGAATCACACCAATTGTCACCCTTTATCACTGGGATTTACCATCTCCCATCCAAAGTTACGGTGGATGGCTAAATAGCACAATTATAGCGGTGATTATTATTTGATTTACGACATTTTCCTCTTTAATCCTTCTTATTAATAGGATTTCACAGCTTATGCACGGCTTTTGTTTGGAATTTATGGAGATCGAGTAAAGTATTGGTTGACGTTCAATGAACCAAGTACAGGATGTGATTACGGATATGGAGATGGCACATTCGCGCCAGGTGTGGTCGGCGGCGAATCTGGAAAGTTCACTTGCGTGCATAATACGTTACTCGCACATGCCAGCGCTGCGGAAACACTTCGACTTAACTTCGCTAATCAAGGAGGGAAAATTAGTTTCCCTGTCGTTACGAATTGGTATGAGCCCGCCACCACATCAGCAAACGGTAGATTTTTTCCCCGAGTTTTTAGAGAACTGATTGCTCAATATTGTATTCACTGTAGATATTATGGCATCGAATCTTAAAACACTGCAAATTGGAGGATGGCAATGGGATCCCGTTATATTTGGAGACTGTTAGTTTCAGTAATTTTACTGTCACCCGTGATATTGATGATTTATTTCATGGTGTAGATCCCCTCGAACTAAAAAATTATTTCCCTGCACTTCCAAAATTCACAAATACTCAGAAATTACAGTTAAAAGGATCTATCGACTTTATAGCGTAAGACTCACGAATATGAATATGTGAATTAACTTTAAATTTTCATTTGCTGTAGCGTTAACTATTATACCGGATTTATTGCAACATATAATGGAGGAAGCGATATTTGTCAATGCTATACCAGTATTCCTCCAGGTTTGGATGCACAGTTAATACATCTCATTGTTATTAATTGAATCTATCAGGAGCTGAACAAGCTGCATCGACGTGGTTATATGTTTATCCGTATGGTATGCGAAGACTTTTGCAGTGGTTGAAAGCTCGATATGGAAGCATGAAAATTTGGGTGACCGAAAATGGTAGGAAGTCAAAGGAATATAATTCATTTCTTTACTTTTTTCGTGGAATGAATCAATTTTCCTGCAAGTTATTCGCTTCCAGGAGAACAAATTTCACAGAGCCCTAACGACACCCAACGAATAATGTTCTTCCAAAAACATTTGGAACAACTTTCTGTAGCAATCAAAACGGATTTGGTGAATGTGAAAGCTTATCTTGCTTGGTCATTACTCGACAATTTCGAGTGGTAATTTCAAGTTTATTTCTTATTTATTTATTTATTTTTTTGTATGAACGAAAATTTTACTAGGAATAGAGGGTATTTGGAAAGGTTTGGGGTTGTTGGAGTTGATTACAATGGTGGAACTCTGAAACGAACCATAAAAACATCCGCTTACTGGCTTCGTAATTTTTGGAGTGGAGCATTGCAGCCGGATGCAGTAACGTGTACCAAAAACGAAGAGTGTGGCAGCGGCTGTTGCTCGAAATCCACCTTGACTTGCGTGAGGGGGCTGTCTGCGTCCGTTTGCGTGGGTAAATTAAATCCATTTTTTGGTATATTTAAATACTGATTCATCGATTTTTCTATAGGAAGTACAACTTTACTGGGTATAAAGTGAATCAATTATTCAAATTAGAACTTCTTTTATTTATTATTCTACAATCTAGGCGATTGGGAATTCTGCAGTTCAAATAGCCAATGTGCGAACAACTGCTGCAGCAAGCAGTATTCTGGAGATGGAAAGTT
>JADGJK010000347.1:0-19808 GCA_027600645.1 Nowakowskiella sp. JEL0407
TAATTTTTTTTTTTCCGACTTAACTTCGTCTTCAATTTTATTAATAAACTGTTTGTCTCTTTTCTATTGAAATTAATGAACGTGAATCAATATCGATAAGAATTATTAAAAAAAAAAAAAAAAAGCAAACCTTCATAGCTGTCAAAAAACAAAGCCTCGACGAAAAATTCACAATGCGTACATTTTACAAATACATTGGTTTACCAAAACGATCAATTGCTCCGAGACAAAAAGGTTTTTTCCCTTGGTCGGCGGATGCGAATAAGAGAATTTTCAATTTAACAGAGTATTTACTGAGTCGCATTTGATAGTCAGGGTCTTTAATGATATTACTAGGGCAAATGCCGAAGAAACCGTGAAGAGAGTAATAATGGAGCATGTGGAATGTGGGGAAAACGATTGGAGGAATATTGATTTTGCTTCACTGGGCTTGAAAAGCGAGGTTTTATATTTGCATCTTACTCAATTTTATCGGTTAATTCATCTACGTTCAGGTCGTCAGTAACAGTATACTAAGAGCTAATGGAGTGTTCTCTAATCGCGATTTAACAAATACAATAAACGCGGAGGGACTCATAAAATCATTATCTCCGCGGAAGTTTGATGCGAACATTGAAAACGATTTTGATGAAACGGATGGGGTTGAAAGGATGTTTATAGAACTAAAAGATCAGTTGCCGCCTAATGTGTATTGGAAGGATTCATGGAAAAAGGATGATGATACAACAGAAACTGTGCAATCAACGATGAATGCTGAATCACAATCATCACTAGAAACACCTCCAGTAGCAGAGATTCAGAAATCAAGTTCAGCTACAGCACAATCAGCCGGCGTTTGAGTTCAGTGAACAAATATCAAATAAAATTATGTATTTGCAATCGCTCGCATCATTACCCCGTTTCAATGAGGGTTTATTGCTCTGGATGTAACTCGCAGCTCAATGGTTTTACTTGCTGCCCAAGATCATGACCTTTTTTGTCACTTGTACTTTGATTTGGAAAACATATTTGGAAAACATAAGCCAAATTCGTATGGAAAATTCTATCGACCATTTTCTTCAATTAATATAAAATCGGCATTACTTTTTTAAGTTTGACAAGCAGCAGCATTTAGTAATTGCTTTACAAATGTAGTATCAGATTTGATTCTTGAGACATATTGAGCTTAGCAATTATAGTCGCATCACTGGTGGTATCCATATGAAACTTGGAATGAGTTTTGGTGGTGCCTCGTCTCCAAATGTTGGTTACACCAATTGAAAACTTTCCCAAATGCCCTTGGTGAGTTTTAAATCCTCCGTTTAACATACAGCAATTAATTTATTTCGATTTACAGGAATACGCTCTTCAATTTCGTGGAAGATTCCCTGATCCAGGCCCCTGGAAACTCCCCCGTTCTTTCAATGCCAGACTCAATGAACCACTCGGAATCGGAGAGCTCCCAACTCAACGAGTTCGTCGCTCAAAACATCGCCCATATGTATTCAACATTATGGCCGTAGGTATGGAATTAAGAATAATATGAGAACTTATTGTGGAATATGCTAATTGTGAAATGTTCATAATTTTACAGGAGATTCCGGTTTAGGAAAAACTACCTTCATGAACACCTTATTCAATGCACCATTGACGGATCAAGTTTTGCCAAAGAATCTTACTTCGCAGAAAACTGTCGACATTAAGCCATCAACTTACGGTTTGTTTTACTCGACCTAGTTTAATATAACAATTAATGAGTTTAATCTTTTAGAGCTTCATGAAGACGGAGTAGTTATGCATTTAACCGTTATTGATACTCCTGGATTTGGTGACCAACTTAACCGTGAAACAAAGTACCTTTTATTCCACATTCCTTGACGTCGATTAATTTTTATTTTCAATCCCGTAAAGCTTCCAGCCAATTTTAGAATACATTGATGAACAATACGATAGCTACCTTCAAGCCGAAAGAAGTTCAGAAATGCGTCGAAACATTCACGATAAGAGAGTTCACGCTCTTCTCTACTTTATTGCTCCAACTGGTGGAAACTCGTACGTTGTTTCTTTAAATTTTTATTTTGCAATTTACTAATGCATTAATTAATATAGATTGAAAGAGCTTGACGTTGATTTCTTGCAGAGATTGTGCACCAAAGTCAACATCATTCCTGTTATTGCCAAATGCGACACTTTGACTCCAGAAGAGCTTGCTGCGTTTAAAAAGACTGTAAGTGCGGATTCCTTTGTTGATTTAGTTTTTTTAATGGTTCCTTGACCTGGAAAACAGATTTTAAGCGAATTTGAACATCACGATATCCGTGTCTACCCAACCGCTCACGCCGAGGATCGCGATACAGTCACTGACCTCGAGGTTTGTCAGTTCATTGGTCATGATTTTGAATTTGAGATTATTTTCATTTTTTCAGAAATACATGCCATTCGGAGTCATGGGAAGTGACACGATTGTAGATGTTGGAGGAAAGAAAGTTCGTGGACGAGTTTATCGATGGGGTGTTGTAGAAGTAGAGAACGAGAAACACAGCGACTTTGTTCATTTGCGTGAACTTTTAATCCGCTCGAATCTCCAAGATTTAATCGAAACTACACATTCCGTACACTACGCACAATACCGTGCGTCCAAGATTAAATCTAAAGGTCGACCTGACTCATTCCTCGCTTGCGATGAGTTCTATGAATCACGAATCGAAAATGCACGTCGGTACTTGCAAGACGATATGCAGAAACGTGAAGACGAGATGCGTCAAATGTTTGTGCAGAAAGTGCACGAGAAGGAAGCGCAACTTCGTAAACGTGAAGAACAATTGAACTCGAAGAGACAGAATATGATGGAAGAACTCGAAAAATTGAGAAGACAAATTCAAGCGGAAGAAGCGGCTTTAGACGATGCCATGTATGGAGGGGCAAAACGTTAAATTTAGAACACTATTTTTCGATATTTTTTTGATCAACTGCAACTTTTTTTTTAAAAGTTTTTTTTATTTTCCTCTTGGTTATTTTCGTTTCCCGTTTGTTTGTTTTCTTAGAGATTTGTACTTTAAAAGTAAAGCATTATGTTTGCTTGATGGAATTTTAAATCAATACAGTACTGGCTGAACTGCATAAAAATTCATTTTATTCGTCGACCGATTCCAGCTATTTGAAACGAAACTGATTTTTTTCAAAGTTATGCAATTTCTTTTCCAACGAACGCTAAAATTTAATAAGTTTCGTGAATAAATCCAGGTTATATGCCAAGTTTTAATATCTGTATTTAGGTGTACGTATGATAGCAAACATTTTTTGAGAACAAACACGTTCGCTCGATTCAAGAAATGAACCTAGTAAAAACTTCCGATATCACTTTCAATGACATATCTAATCCATATTTTTATTTTATTATATATAGTTCTACTTCTAAATTATGATCGAAAGCGTCGGATTGTGTTTCATCTCTCTAAAGTTTTCGTTGATAAGCTTTCTTTAAAGCTGAAAAACGAAAATACAATGTATCCGTCGATTATATCCGATGCGTTATAGACCGATAACAGTTGAAATTTGTCGATTGCGGTTTAAGTTTTGAAAATGTTAGTTTTGTGGTTTTTTCTATCCGGGATAAAATTCCTTACATGCTTTGATTAGGATCTTTTCAAATTACCTCTTCCCCTTCGGAATTCAATTCTGTCTCTCGTATCCGTGACTGAAACGGTGGTTGGTCAACCATTTTCGGTTGGTAAAAGGTCAATCAATTTGAGCGTTTCAGGATTTGTGTCGACATGACGTTCCTTATGGATATGACAATGAAGAACTGATGGCTACGACAGTTTTGTCTGTTAACTAGATGCCGCATCTTCCTCACATAATCATTATTGAGCAGGCTGACTGGCGGTATTTGGAGATTTGTTGCAATTAGGAAGCACCATTGATTCGAATTTCGGGATCTGTAATTGGAACACCTCAAATAAAAGTCAACTGCCCCTCGTAATCCAACAATTTGCCAAGCAGGACCTAACAGTTGCGTATCAGCCTTTACATAAAAATGCCCATTTTTTCGCGTCGCGTTTTTTTTTCGACTCTCTTACAGTTTGTAAACGAGTCTTCCGATTTAAAATTTTGTGATTATAATTATTTTTTTCTCACGTTGTGGATCTTTCAGATTGGTTTGGAGTTTGCTTTTGGACTTGATTGTGTGGGTGGTGTGGTTGTTGTGGATTGTTTGCATTTAATGTATGGTGATTTTTGATATTTCTTTTTCTTATGTTGGGGGATCCTTCGGATTGGTTTGGAGTTTTTCTTTTGGACTTAATTGTGTGGGTGGTGCGGTTGTGGATTGTTTGCATTTAATGTGCAGTGATTTTTAATATTTGTTCGCAAACAAGATGAAATGTTTTCCCTGGTTGGGTTAATCATTGAACCTGATTGCTTTGAAAAAAATAATTAGCTGAGATGGGAATATAGATTATTTTGTGAATCATATTTTTTTATTCTTTTTTTTTTTGGTAAGCATAATAATAAAATAATATTATAAAAGCATCTGAGGAATATTCACAAATATAAATTGTTAATCTCAGACTACTGAGCAAAAAACTTCCCTCCAAATAAGTGTTGTTGAGAGGTTGTGATTCTGGACTAAAAATATGGTTTTAAAGATTGCCCACTTCTGTTTGATGGTTTATCAGGGAACTTTGGGTTGACGCTGAAGCACAAAGCTGTTTCTGGTAAAGTGCATTTCTTTTTTACCAAGTGAAAATAAGTTAACAAGTTTATAACATTATTTAGATTGATCCACAGAGCAAATTTGAGCTCTGAAAGAATTTTTTTCAATGGTTAGACAAAAGAAACCACGAAAAATTTATTAAGAGGTGTGGGGTTGTTCCAACCATGCCCAGGTGATTGGAAAATTAAAAGCTGTTTTGATTATGCTGCTGTATTTACATTCCAACTGCTTCATTTCCTGTGTTTCCTAAAGCTTTCCTGATTTTAATGGTAGAGAAAGGAGGTAGTCGGGGTTCTTTGTTGACAGACCGATTCAGAATTTTGTAAGCACTTTTGAGTGCGGGAGGGTGGTATTCGCAGTTCAAAATATGAAATCCATGTAATGTGTGCAAAAGATCATAGAATGTAATATCAGCAAAGATTCAGTATAATTCACAATCATCCCAATATCTATCCCTGGTCTTTAAATTAAAAAAGAAATTTATAAAATGATGCTTCACAATGCAGTCTGTGTTGGATAAAATCGATTTGAAAATGAAGAAGATGGATTTCAGAAAAGTGAATGAATATTTTATCTTCAGGTAATAAATACTGAAATCATGTTGTCGAACTAATGTTAATGAGCTTGATCTTCCACATCGACAGGAGAATGAACGTTTGAAAGAAAATTCAGCTTATCCAGCTTGATTGGCAATAAATGATCATGTTAAAAAACGCCAATGTCGCGTAATCAACACCGAGTAAAATTGCTTTTATTTATTTTCATTTTTAATGTCTAACGAATTTCTTGACCAAAGACATCTGGAAAAATTGGAAAATTCAGGAGAGACGGATCATTTTCGCTACCGTTCGACAGCAACACCAAGCTAAATCATCATCTATCGGAAAATTTGAAGGAATTGAAGTCGAAATCATTAAACTTGAAGCAAAATGGTGAAAAAGATGCATCGACAGAGACGCCAGATGAACAACTTGCTTTAAATGTACAAAATAGAGCACCTTACTGGAGGGAAACCAACAAAATCTTCACCGACCTAATTACTGGTGCTAATAGTAAATCTAATAAACGGTTTTAACTAGTTTTATTACGTGAGAACAAAGACTATAGTAATATTTCTTATTACCAGACCGGATCTGATGAAATCAACTTCAGAAAAGATCGAATTTGCTGAATCTAAACCGGAAAACTTTGAATCAAATGTTTTAAACTGCATAAAAGCGTTTGATTCCTGGAACGTAGATAAAATGACAGAAATCGCAGAAAAGATTCGGGAGCAAATGGATGTCGAGAAGAAAACCACGAATAGGGATGACGATGTTGCGAAAATCAATGAAGTAGCTAATGCAATTGAATTAAACACTTCGAAGTGCTGCCAAAGATGTAATCCGTACTTTGCGATTTTATATCCTCTCACCTCTTTCGACTTAATTATCGAAAAATACGTTTTATCTTTTCAATCGCAGAACGACAAAAATTCAATTGAACCACCGGATACTACTACACCATCGACAAATAAGAACGCATTAAGATCCTATTTAAAACCGCACAGATTTGAAATAAAGCAAAACAACGGTCTATTCAAACAAAACTTTGAAAGAAGTGAGCTACCTCCTCTTCCGCCGGCAACGCAACGAACAACAAACCTATCCAAGAAGCTTTTCACCGAAACAAAAACCAATAAATTTCAAAATGTGAACCTAAAAGCGCTCCTTCCAAATCTTCAAACAAAAAATAAATACCATCAACACACCACTGAATTCGAAGTGAACAAAAAACCACAGTCTTCTTTCCAACTGCATCAGCAACAACAAGCCGCGCAATTCCAAAAACTAAATCAAATCCGAATCGAAAATGATCTACGGCATTCGGAGTGGAGAATCAGGGCACATTCGCATAACAATCCTGTATCTCATTTCGCGATTAAAAGAAAACACTGTACCGAGAATCGTGAGTTCGAAGTTGTTAAAACGACTAATGTTATCCAGCATCAATTGTTCCGAAAGTTGCATAGATATAAATCCGACAGGAGTCTCTCGGTTTCGATAATGACTTTAAATAAAAATCCGGTTCCGTTGGCACCCATTGCTGCAGGAGAAACAATCGACGGAGCAGCCGTTGAAATATTAACTAAACCAGCTGGATTAGATGCAGGTCCCAAGTTGGGAGCCTGTACTAGCTCCTTACCACTAATTCCTTCCGAGTCAAAGAATGTTGAACTGATGAATGAGAAAGCCGAAAGGGAGAAGTTACTGTCGCCGGAAAGCTGGGAGACCAACCTAAATTTCCCAGATTTAAATGATTTAAAACCCAGAAATAACGGGATCGGCCCCAAGAGTGATTCCAGGAGTCAAACTTCCATCGCTTGGACGAATGAGAAAAATATTGGTTTTGCATCTGCTTTTAAAAGTCTCGGACCGGATTTAGATAATGATGAGTATCGAGAAAAGGTATCTATTTGGAAGAAAAGTTGATTCTTTCCAAAAAAAAATTCTTCACAATTTAGAAAAACCGGAAATTCAAACAGAAATTGTATGCGGAAAAAATCAGAACAGCCCAACTATTAAGCACCAAGTCAAATATAAACAGTGGAATGTCCACTCCAAAAACGGATCCATCAATATCTGAAGCAAAATTAAATAAGAGTTCAAAAAAGGAAATTGCAGCAAAAGATTCCGCATTGGAAAGCCGCAGAAAGGTGAGGTAAAACTAATCGTACTTTCCTGGGCTAAAAGTGTTGTTGTGTAGATGATGGAATACGCCAACGCAATTAGGAAACCAACCCTGAGAACTTCAAGTGCAAACATCAGCAAACTTAAACCAGACGGCCCGGAAAAACATGAAGTAGGCAAAAATCGCCTCCAGGAGCTAGAATTAGAACATAATCTTAATAAGGAGATTGTTGATAGGATTTGTAAAGAATTGAAGTTGTAATTATCATAAAGTGCGAATTTTTGAAGTGCAAAATGAGAATATCAGGCTTTATTCTTCATATTCATATACAAAATCTTTAAAAAAAGCTTCATTTCCAGCATTACTTTTTACAAAACAACCAAAATATACACCAGTGTATCCACCTGCAACTTCGGTCGACAAAAAAAGTCCTTCGCCCTTTCCGACTTCAATTTCTTTTCCCAAAACATCAACATAGCCCAATTTATACCACTCTGACTCATATGAAATCCACAACGTCAAAAAATCACTGGTTTCCGTACTTACTGCCTTCGTTTCCGTTTCCAGTGTACCTATTTTTCTTCTGAACACTAAACCGTTGCGCATAAGAACCACTTCATAGTGATATTTTGAATTCGCAAAAACACAAAATCCCGCTTCGTCGTCAGCGTCGGTAATGGAAGGCATGGAGACGCTAACGTAGGATTTGCAACGCAAATGTTGATGTCTTAGTCCAATAAAAACAGCTTCTGATCCGTCACTGATTCCATGCGACGTCCCTTTCAACGTCAAACTGTTTGTATCAACTTTAACAATCGAGTCTCCGATGTGTCCTAACATATTCCATGTTGGAGACAGCGAATTGTTTCCGAATGGTTGCTCAAGTCTTTTACGTACGCTGGTGACTGGAATATTTGAAATTGCGCCTGGTAACGAGGCACTATATTCAACGAACGCACGACCAGGATTTTCCACGGAACCGATTACTGGCCAGCCGTTTTCCCATCGTACTGGAGCGAAGCACGTTTCTCTTCCCAGAATATGACCCTGAGGAAATCCTTGTGGCCGAATAGCTTTCAATGAGAAATACATATCAGTTATCAGAGATTAAAACGTAATATTTAAAAACAAACCATGGAAGAAAGCAAACCAATCTCCAGATTCGGATTCGATTAAATCCACATGCCCGACGCCTTGCAGCGGAGAATGTAAGCTTCGATTCGATAAAATTGGATTGTACGGACATGGATCCCACGGACCGGCCGGACAGTTTCCTTTCGCGATGGTCACCATATGGCCGTAATCAGTCCCTCCTTCTGCAAGCAGCAGATAATAAGAGCCCTTGAACTTATAGATATGAGGTCCTAAATATCAAAATATTAATAAATAAATAAACGAATGGAAATGCTGTTAAATACCTTCTGGCCACTTCCCACCAGTTCCTGAGTAAATAAAATACGGTTCGCAAAAAAGTCTCCCAGTTGCAATATCAATCTTCACTTGCTGAATCCCCCAATTTCCATCTTTGGGAAATGTATATTCCTGTGGAATCTTCGCGGGAACTCTCGTACAAGAAACGTAAACCGACCCATCATCATCGAAAAACAAATCCGGATCTATCCCCGTTAAAGCAACCGGGATGGGTTCAGACCATGATCCTGGCGTTAGTGGATCCGTAGAGGTACAGATAAACATCCCCATGTGTTGGTTTCTATTTCTCGAACCATTTGTACCAATTACATAAAATACATTGTTGTGAAAGCGAATGGTTGGGGCGTACACGCCATCCACACAAGAAACTATTTTAGACGGAAGCGGGAGTTGCGATTTACGAGAGAGAACGTGCCCGATTAATTTCCAGTTAATTAAATCTGTAGAATGGTGGAGGGGTATTCCGGGTACAAAATCGAAGCTGCTGTTTACAAGAAAATAGTCTTTATCAACGCGAACAATGCTGGGATCCGGGAAGAAGCCTGGAATAACTGGGTTTCGAAATTTCACAAAATTCATCGTTTTTGTTGGAGGCGTTGGCTGTGCGGTGGCAGTGAGGAATAGCCAAATTTTATTCGGCTTTTATAAAGTTTTATTCTTTAAATTCATAGAAAAAAATATTAGATTAAAATTCAAAAGAAATTAAGTTTCAGCACATCCAGTCATTCCTTGGATCACACCAATTCACCGAATCTTCCGGAGTTCGCAAATCGACCCACTGTTCGGAATACTGACCTCCGCAGGTATTATAGGACGCAGCCCATCCAGCGCAACGCTTGTATCTGATAGTACTTCTCAGGCAAATAAAAGCTGGCCATCCTTTCGAGCAGCTGGAAGACCAAGAAGTGCAAACTTGATACGTTCCAGTAACAGACAACGCCAACGATTTGGCCATATCCCATCCTACGGAGGCTTCAACACCAAAACATCGCTGAGTAGTATAGGTAAGATCGGCTCCATCGCAGTCGAGACATGGATAATCGTATTCCAACCAACAAGAAGGCGATCCTTTCCAGTAGGAATCAACCCAGCAATTGTCCCATTGTCGCTTCTCCAATTTTTCATTGTGTTTGGCAGTGGAGTTTACATGGTGACGGTCGTTGTATTTCTTGATGTGAGATTTGAAGCCTCGAAGGTCCTTTGGGACATCGGTTACATTAAGATGTGGATAGTTTCCTTTAATTTCGAGAAGAGTGCCGTTCCTATCGCGGACGTACTGCATTTCATACTTGTACTTGTAGTTGGTTGGTTGAGGTGGTTTGGAGGTTGGTGACGAAGGAAGTGCTGAGATCACAGAAAAGATGACTGGTGTAAAATGTACTCAGCATTAATTAGATGTAAATAAGATTGAATTTGGATTACCAAAGAGTAAAGCAAGAGTAAGTTTTAGATTCGACATAGAATATTTTTTTTGATTTATGCTTAGTTTCAAAAAGAGATGGCAGGTCCTTTTATAGAGCTTTTTTGAATCCCAATTTTCCAAATTCGGTGCTAGGATACATAGGAATCGTCCCTGAAGAAAAGAATCCAGCGGGATCATCCAATCCTAACTAAAATTTTACCACACCTGATCCCATTTACCTTTTTGAGAAATTGGTGCCTCTTGAGAATTTTCATTCCCCTACATTTTGGAACTCCAAAACAATATTTGCAATTATAAATGATGATTTATTTCTCTTTTTCTTTCAATAATTCGTTTATTTGATAAAATATTTAAATTTTTACTTTTGTGTGGGAAAATTTTTTCAGTGCCGAGTGGCACCCACCGGCGAAGTTACAGTATTTCGAGTATTTTTATCAATAAAATACTAGATTCTGGCCAGATTTCTTCCGATCGTACGTAGATTACATCGGATAATTTTTTCAGATGATTTTCGCACTCGCAACCTTTTTCGATGTATACAACATTAACGTAATGTGTCGCTGGCAAACCCGCAACATTCCGAAACCCTTTTTCGATTACGCAGGGTTTGATACCAAGTACGGTATTTGGAAAATGTACGAAAATAGCAGTTGGTTTAAAAGGACCCGCGAATCAGTTCGGTCTTCACAGTATCACAGTTTCGATTCTTAATTTAAGCAATCAACAAAGGATTCTATGTCATCTCTTAAAACTACTTTAGTTTTTCTTTTCGGTACTCAAAATCCATTTAATTCTATTATCTACCAATAATCAATTATTTCTTAAGCGTTCGTTGTGTTGGTCGCTTCGCTACCTCCGTCGCCCACATCCAAACCCCCTCAACCAACAACGTACAAGTACAAGTACGAAATGCAATATGTGCGCGATTTGAATGGAACTCTTCTCGAAATCAAAGGGAACTATCCACATCTTAATGTAACCGATGTCCCAAAGGACCTACGAGGCTTCAAATCCCATATCAAGAAATACAACAACCATCACCACGTCAATGATACCTCAAAACATGGCGGATCATTGGAGAAACGTCAACAACCTTGTTGGTCGGGATACTATTGGAAGGACACTCCAGCTTGTTGGTTAGAATACGATTACCCATGTCTCGACTGCGATGGAGCCGATCTTACCTACACCACCCAGCGATGTTTTGGAGTCGAGGCGTCTATTGGTTGGGATATGGCTAAATCGTTGGGATTGTCTATTGCGGGAACATACCAAACTTGCACTGCGTGGTCATCCAGTTGTTCGAAAGGATGGCCTAGCTATATCTGTTTGAGAAGCACGATCAAGTACAAGCGTTGCGCTGGATGGGCAGTGACATACACTTCTTGCAACGGATATTGGGAACAATGGGTAGATATGCGAGTCCCCATTGATTCGGTAAACTGGTGTGATCCACGAAATGACTGGATGTGTTAAGAACAGTTCTTATATATTTGATTTTCCGTGTATGTTTCTTTTTTCTATGATGCTTTTATTAATTGAATATGAATATGAATATGATAAATCAACTAAAAAATACGGCCAAAAGTATAGAACCAGATCCGATTACTTCAATTTGAAATCAAATTGATGAATCTGTGCAATTTCAGTTTCAATTTAACAAAATTATTCAATAATTTTTCTCAGTAATCAGAATTACTGTCCGGCTCACATGTACCGAACCAAATTTTTTTGACAACAAACAAAACACGTTTGATCCATGTAAGAATTTCCAAAATCATTTTCAGAGGCAAATCTTATCCATACTTTGTATTTCATTTATGATTTATTCTATTCCAAAGAAGTTGCTTTCAAAGCTACTCATAATCAAAAGTTCTGATTGTATTCATTTCGCAAGAGTTTTCGTTATTATTTTTGCTTTAAAGCTGAAAAACGAACATACAATGTATCTGTCGAATATATCTGATGCATCATAGACTGATAACAGTTGAAATTTGTCGATTGCGGTTTAAATTTTGAAAATGTTAGTTTTGTGGATTTTCTATCCGGGATAAACTTACTTACATGTTTCGATTAGGATCATTTCAAATTACTTCTTCCCCTTCGGAATTAAATTCTTTATCTCGTATCCGTGACTGAAACTGTAGTTGGTGAACCATTTTCGGTTGTTAAAAGGACAATCAATGTGCAAATTTTGGGTTAGTCTCGGAGTCACATTCCTTATGGACCGCAACGATAAACTGATGGCTAAGAGATAAAGTCGATTAATCTGATGCCGCATCTATCAGCCAGCTTTTAAATTGTGAGTATGGGGCTTTTTGTGGGTTGTCGGAATAAAAAAAGCTGATTTGGATAGATACATCAAGGCAAAAGGTTAAAAAAGACTTTATCGAATAGGACTTGAATCTCATACCACTGGGCCAACCAATGGAGGTTGGACTACTGATTTTATATCGGCTTGGCACTATCTTTACATGATCTGGGATAAGGTTACATGCTTCATCTGGGTGTAAAGTCAACATCGATTGTTAAATGGCCGATATCTGTCGTGGATTAGGCAGCTTTACACTATGGGTAGGCATGTAACTGCCTTGCTTGTAAGGCTCCTTGAGAGTATGGCGATGATAAACTGATTTAGAATTGCTTTCCGGATCAGAGTAAATGAAAACAACTGAAGTATTATGCTAGGTGTTTGTTTTGTAATTCGCACATCGAAAATATAGCTGCATTGAAGATCAAACAGAAGGTGAATGATTGTTATGCTTTACGTATAATTAATCGTTTTATTGCTCTAACGAAGCCAGAATATGTTTAATCAATGAATCAAATCCGAGTTTCGAGATTGACAGCGGTCTTTTATTATTGAAAATGTGAGCTCGAGTTCAGTAGATTTTGTTCCGGAAGATAACATCCTTGTTTTTTTAATAGAATCTTTCAAATCAATCTTTTCCCTTCGGAATTCAATTCTTCATCTCGTATCCTTGACTGAAACTGTGGTGTGAACCATTTTCGGTCGTAAAAAGGGGATCAAATGTGCAAGTTTCGGGTTCGACTCGAGATCACACTCCTTAAGGATATGGCAATGATAAACTGAGGGCTACGACAGTTTTGTCTATTAACTCGATGCCACATCTTCCTGCCAACGACTCATCAGCTTGGACGAATACTGATGGGTTACGGCAGGCAGGTTCGGGAAGATAACACCCGGCAAAGGGTTAATAGACTCTTACAGTAGGTTGAAATCTCATACCACTGGCCCAACAGTGGTTGGTCTACCGATTTTTCTATTTTTTATTTGAAAAATAGGGAAATAGGCTTGGCATTATCCTTACCTGAAGTGGAGATTTACATCGCCTCATCTGGATGTAGATTCAGCTTCGGCTGTAATTTTTACATATCAGATATAACATGTAATTCTCTTGCTTGTTAAGGCTCCTTGAGAGTATGGCATTGAAAATTGATTTAGAATTGCTTTCCAAATCATTATATTATATGAATTTGATCATCGGTTCTCATTCACTGCTTAAACAATTTTATCATATTTTTTACGTTGTAATTTTTTTGCAAAAATAAGATTCGATAAATGCATTTGAACTTTTTATTGTCGAAATCTAAAGCAGCAATTGGGAATTCAACAATCGCCGTATCATAAATATGACAAACTTTTTGTTTTAGTTTCTGAACATCGCTTCCGAGGCGGTTTAACTTCATTCAGCGAACTGCTAATAATTTTAAACGTTACCGATGTAGTTCTAACCTCGAGTCTTGTATTCTTATACCGGAGATTGCAGCATATTAAAGCTTTAGTAAAACCATTATGGCCGATAAAGATTATTCCGCTTTCGTTGAAGATACGGCAACGATAATAAAATGAAGGCAATAACAAACAGACGCACCACTGGTCGGTTATTCTAAACCGAACGGTTTTGCAGCAGGCGTGAACTACACACAACTTTGTTGGTCTTTCTATTTTTTTAAATATTGGAATGAGTTGAAAAAGGGCGCGAGGAAAAGCGTTATTGATCATAATGTGTCTCGCTTTGTGGCAAAAGGAAACTCAGATATGTTGTTGATAAATGGGTTTCAAGTAAAATAATGATATATTTTTGATTTTATAAACGAAAGATCAACGAAATTCTCTTCATAGTCTTGCTTTCGGGAACTCTTTCTGTGATAAATAGTTAATAAAGTTTCCGATGGAAGTGGAGTTTTCTTACCATTGCTTGTCGCACACCCAAGTCAGCCATAATCTCCTCCGATCCTCCAAGAATAGCAGCAAATTTATATGTGCGTTGGAATTGTTCCACATTCGATCCCATTCCAGTCTTAGTTATTCCTCGTCCACCGAAAATCTGGCAAGCTTCATCGGAAACATGGTGAGCTACACGAGTCGCCTGGTACTTGAGCAAAGCAATCGGTCCAGCAAGTCTTTGTGATTGTTCTTTGTAATCCATCTGTGTCATCTGGTATGTGATGTTTTCCAACCAATTTTCCATAGCTTCTGTTTGTGCGAACTGCAAGATAAGCGATTAATCCAATTGAAATTCACTTTCGAGAGAGATGTTAACATACCATTCCAGCCAACTTGAATCGAATAACAGGTTGATCGATAAGTCTTTTACCGAAAACCTTACGTTGGTGAGCCCACTGTATAAATAAACCACATTAATAAAAAAAATGAAGATACATTTCACTTTCGTTTACCTTGAAGCAGTCTTCTGTAATACCTCTGGAGCTTCGAACGATCAAGCAAATGATAGCCCAACGTTCGTGGTTGAAGTTGTACATAATAACTTGAAAACCTTGACCTTCTCGTCCAATGAGATTTTCAACTGGGACTTTCACGTTCTCGAAGATAATCAAAGCAGTTCCTGCGGAAGCGGCGTAGGAGGTTTTAATCGGTTTGGTCATGACTCCTTCGGATCTTTCAATCAAAAGCATCGAGATACCGCCGGGTCCATCACCGGTTCGAACAGCAGTGGAAAAGTAATCGCAAAACGTTCCTAAATTATATAAAGGTCAGATACATTTAGATGCGAAGTACTGGTGGTTACCGTTTGTAATCCACTTCTTCACTCCATTCACAATATAGAATTTTCCACATGGAGATTTTTTCGCAGTAGTAGTAATAGCCGCAACATCAGATCCAGCGTTTGGTTCCGAAATAGCGAGACAGATTCGCTTTTCACCACGAAGAACCTCATGAATAACTTTCTCTTTCATCCACTTTGGACCAAAATGCATCACGGGAGGAAGCCCTTGAATCGAATGTTACCATACTGTTCAATTAAGACGGATATCATATTTACCAATTACTAGTCCCGCTCCCAAACCATCACTGAATCCTGGCGCGCCTGTTCTCGTGTTTTCTTGATGGACAATCAATTCATGGAAATAGTCAAACTCCTCAGGTTTCACACCACCAGGAAGATTGAAGCCTATCAGATGCGGTCCTGGTCCAACCCTAGACGCCCAGATTCCAGCAGCACCCATTTTCTTGAATAGTTCAATAGATGGAACTTTTTCCATCTTTTCACCGTTCTGTGCTTCTTCAATAATAACTTCATCGTAGAATTGGCGAACAGCTTGACGGAAACGCTTGTGTGATTCGTTATAATATGCGGATCTGAAGCCGTGCCAGTAACTGCTTTCAGCGTATGGAACTTGAGAAACTTGTCCGAAATTTCTTTGAATGGTGCAAGTTTCGTTGGCAATCGACCCAATTAACAACTTCTTTCTGTATCTTTCAAGTACCTCTTGCTTATGAAGACCGTAAAATTCATCTAAATATGCGAAGTTTTAAATTCACCACTCAGAAAAATAAACTGAACAATTTACCAGTAACATCTTTTCCGGCGTATTGAAGCAATAACAATTCACCCCCAGGATGCATAGCAGCAAAATCCGTGATATTGAACACTTCGGTGTCGATTATAATCCTGGGGGATAAAACGAAAGTTAAAAATTTCAATTGCATTCAACAAAACAAAAGGGTCCTCACCAGGCGTCCTTCTCAGAATTGTGTTTTGCGACCTCATCGCGAGTAATTTGACGAACGGAGCCCATATTTCAAAAGAATACAGGTTTGGAATTTGGTTTGTTTTTTAAAGACTTTTCAGAATCACACGAGATGTGGGACAAGTTTCATTGACAAATCAGCAGCATGATCACGAGGATTCTTTTTTTGGCAATGGATAATTTAATTTATCCCAAAATTTATGCAGATTTTATTTACTTTTGGCTGAGCAGAAGTTATTTCCGACAGGTGTGTTTCCAACTAAAATTCCCCCTCCCCACCGACGATCGTGCCGACAATCGCCACGCCAATACGTTGGCGAATGCGATATCGAGTTGTAACACCACGCAGACTTCCAAACAAGACGAAACACCTACTATTTGACTTTAATATCAACATTAATACCCGAATGGGCCGAATATCGTTTGATTGCCGGCGGGTTGATTGAACCTTCAATCGGCCCATTCAATAACGACACTTAAATACCACTGAAACACTTAAGATTTATGCTTTTACCCTCTTTTAAAAAATAAAATACAACGATAAATGAGCCTCGAAAGCATAAAACAGGTAGTTGAAGAGCTCAGACATAACGTCCTAATGTCTCCCGATCGGGAAGTCACCGTTCATGCAGTAATGAAGGTTAACGATATCATGCAAAACCAAATGCTACCCGCGTTTCAACAAGCGCAGCAGTCTCATTTGATCTCGCACGATTTACTCCACTCGTTACTGGTGAATATCGGAAACTGTATCAGAGACATTTTAGATTTGGGTGAAACGATTTCGAATTCCAATCCCTCCGTTCCAGAATCAAACCCATCATCAGATGACGTTCGTAATAAATTACTAAATATGGATTCGCCTTTCGAAAATATTAATCTACTACAACCGGACGGAAAAGATCGCAAAAACTATCCCCCGGAAGTGCAGAAGATTTTGTTTCAATGGATTGTGGATCATCCAGATGATAAATTTCTGTCCGATGCGGACAAACACTTCTTGATCACGCAAACCGGTCTTTCACTGAAGCAAGTTAACGACTGGTACGTTATTCAATAACGTTTACAACAATATCGTTCGCTAATTTCCATTAGGTTCACCAACGCGAGACGACGGTATTATTCTAACTCCACAGCTCTAGACAAAGCTCTTTCAAAACGGGGAATTAAATAACAATTTTATTCAAAAAAGTGTAATAAAAAAATTAAATATGACATGGTTTCAGAACTTATTCGCTTTGCTTGTTCTTGACTCGTTCCCGAGTCCCAATTTCGACTTGTCTTCCATCAAGAATTCGTGCTATAGTTCTCTGATGGAATTGAAAAACGTTAAAGCTCTAATGCGGAAAACGGAGCAAACTTACCTTTTTCCCCAATGATGGTCTTACATTATCTTGTTGGTTATTTTCCTGTAAGGGTAAATTTAACCCTTTTAAAAAAAAAGCCAATAAAAAAGTGCCTTACCTCGACTCTTCTCTTTACAGAACGTAACTCTAATTCTTGCTCCAGTTTCGAATATTTGGATTCAAGTTCACGGTACTTGTGTTGCTCTATCAAAACGATTCAGCAACCATCAAAACAAAATAAAAAAATTTAACAAACCATTCTTCGCGATTATTGTGTTTGTCTGGATGGTTCGACGCAGTCGTTCGTTTTCTCTTCTCAACTGTTCGATCTCTGAAGAATCATTGGATATATCCTATAGTATAAATCATTGTCACAAAGTGATTAAATTAAACTGACAAAACGTATTTACAGCCAAATAAGCATCCTAATGAAATAATCAACAATTATTATTTTTGGCTGCGGTTAAAAATATACAAACCTGAATCTCGACACTTTTGGCGATACTCAAGGATGACGCTGCGTTAATGTCTTTTTTCTCGGTTGCTTCGTTAATCTTTTGGTAAAATCGTTGTCTTTCCTGTTCTCGAGCCAGCTTAATTGATTCTATTTGTTCTTGCAGCGCCGACATATTATTCTGGTATTCTTCTATTTGATTTTCCACTTTCTAAAAATATATTGTATGTAAATACGGACATTGGAAACTTTCAAGCGGAAATGCTTATTACCTTTTTAGTAACAGCAAGTGCATCGAAAAGCTCTTCCCACGTCGTTTCCTTTAACGTCTTGTTTCCAATTCCTGCAAGTTTAATCAAATGCAGTTTCGCATTTGAGGCTTCCTCAAGTTGCGTTTTTTCAGTCGAGTTGTCCATCTGCAGTAACGTCCATTGTAATTTCTCGATTAAATCCTAAAAAGAATTGAAACTAAGTAATATGCCATAAAAGAGCTTCATGGGCTACGAACATCCTTTTCTTTCAACCGCATATTTAGCTTGGTATCCTTCGTCAGATGTTCGGTTTTTATTGACAGCTCTTTCTCGAGTAATGCGACCTTTTCGTTGGACTCCATTTCGACATTCTTTAATTTCTACGTATTGCAATTTAGTACACTTTTACTATCATCTAAACAATTTTTATGGTACCTCGACAACTTCGGATAGTTTGGCTTTCACCTGTTGAAGTTCTTTTTCAGAGCTCGCCCAAACCAAATCCAGATTCTATCAGCGTAATTAAAATTGAGGAAATAAATCCAAACAGTTCACAATCCTTACCCTCTTCTCTTCTTTCAATCGGTCGCACTCGCTCGACTTTTGTTGCAAAACATTGCAGGTTTCGTCAAGTTCTAACAGAAATAAAGTAAGTTCTGCTTTCAAACCCCCACAAAAAATGAGCTTACCGGATTGTAAAGTACGACTATCAACCTCCAAATTTTTACAAGCGGACTCGTAGTTTCTGATGAGTTCATTGTTTCTCAATCCCAAGTTCTCGTTCGTTTGCGTCAACTGGGATATTTTTACGTCTTTGTTTCGGCACTCTTCCTCAAGATGCTTTAAACGTTGACTGTGAGCTGAAATCAGATCGTCGGATTCACTGTTCTTTCTGGAAAGCTTTGCGATAATCGAAGATTTTTCATCGATGAGAATTTTGTCCTCCTTAATTTTATAATCCTAAAAAGCTCATGAGAAAATTAAGTCATTTAATCTGAATGTTGGAAACCTTGAGCAAAGCTTGGTCTTCAAGATTTTTAAGTTGTTCCTCGAAATCTTGCATTCTAAATGATAAGTAAATAAGTGATTCTCCAAACTATAATATCAATTTCACATACTTCTCTTCAAGCAGCTTTTTGTACTCATCAACTTGTTCGGCCAATCTCTTTTTCAATTCTTCGTTTTCAAAACGCAGTCTCTACATTTTAAATAAGTAAACCTTGAGCTAGGATTGTGAAATAAATACGAACGGTATTTGCAGCTTTCAGCTTTCCCGTTTGACTCATGTAATCAAGTAGCTTTGCTTTCGTCCTCTGGAATTCTTGGATCTAAGAAGAACAAAATTAGGAATTTAAAAGAGCTTCAATGTAAAATATTACCGTGGCCTCATCCATTTCGGCTTTTTTCGATTGCAGCAACTGCAACTCGGATTCTTTCTCCATCAACCTTTTCGAATCAGTTTTTAGTACTTTTTTTTTTTTTTTTTTTTTAACCGCGGGGGGTAGAAAAAAAGAGTTGGAGT